>OVBI01001872.1:0-27172 GCA_900406495.1 Sisymbrium altissimum | reverse complement strand
ATTAGATTTAACAAATCTTATCTAGCTGATTTCCTTATTTGTAAATCCTTTTCCTTTTCTCTTCTTCTTAGAAACTTTCCTTTTCTTAAGCAGATTTGATATCTAAGTTATGGAATTATCCAACAATTCCAAAGCTTACTTATAAAATGATTTTTTTTTTTAATTACGAAGTGGTGGGGAGTAGTTCTTATTTGGTGGAAGGGTTACCCTCTTAATTTAAGCCACAATTTTCCTCATATACAAAATTATTTTCTTTATCACTTTATCCACATGAATATAAACCCATTGCTTACAATCTATTTAAAAACTTGGGAAAAGTCTATTTAACGGAGCACCCACCCCTAGAATGATTAGTTTTGGACTTTTCCATAAGCCCAGAGTCCCAGACCATCCTGAGTTATAAAAAAAATGATCTTTTTTTCCTAAATAAATTAGATAAAACGTGACTAACATGTATAGAGTGGCATTGTAAACACTTTACAAAATCGGTATAGAAAACCAAATTGGCCCAGGCCCAGTTTTCTGCCAATCTATCAAAACAAACAACATGCAATTTAAACCAACCCATTCTTGAGCCGCTGCTCAACCCAACGAAGTCCTTTTCTGGTTTTTGTTTACTATCGTCGACAACGATGTCCGTTGCTGCTTTTTATAACGCATTTTGTTAGACAAACTCATTTCTTTAGCGCAATGCTTTTCATCTACTTTCAAGCATTTTATTACAATAACAATATATCCCAAAATGCCAAGGTTTATGCGTGAACAGAAAAAAAGTATACCTTTCTCCAAATAATATTATAAGACTCGAGATCTCCGTTATGCTCGGCTGTAAAACGCATGAGAACGAAAGATGCAAGATGACCAGGATATACGTTTGTGACAGTATATATATTAAAAATATACGTTGATGTTTTGTTGTGTATTTCTGAATAAGGGTTATGTTACCACTTCTTTTCTTTATTAAAGGATTTGCTGAATATTATTTATTTTTTTATATCAACAATTGGATACATATCTGGATTCGGATAATGAGAATACATGTCACTATAGCAGACTATGACACCAACTGCTAAGTCTGCTAACTATTAGATTTTTTTTCTATGATACAAAATCATATGTAAAGCGCATTACATATATGATTATAATATAACAAAAAATGTAGTACAACATAAAAAAAACTATATAATACCAATTTTGGATGTTTTTCTATAAATTGTGCTTATAAATCTTCTTTAACATAGATCTATTATTTGCAATATTTTAAAACTTGGAATTTTGGATTGAGGGTGGCCGAAGACATTTCTATGAACTAAAATGGGTTTGTTTCTTAATACTATTGGTCATTGAAAGAAAGGGTTTAAAAGCATATAATTTTTTTTGCTTGTCAAAAGAATTGAATTGAGTTTGAAGATAGGATTTATTGAAACCTGGCATTGTTTGACCAAGATTAAGTTTATATTATGATCTAAGGGTATAATCTCAAAAAGACACTTTTATAACGTCCACATCGACCAAATTGCAAATTCCAAGTCATGTTTAGACTTTAGATTAGCTGCAAACAATTTGATACTAACTATCATACTTTTTAGAAAGAAAAACAAAATTGACTAAAAAACAATTGATAAAAAGTTACCAAAGAAGATTTGACTATTTAACTTAGCACCAAACCCTCGAATCTATTACTTTTTTAGTACGTCAGATAAATACTTATATTCTTTCTAATACCAAACAGCAAACTGGTGAAATGTATAGAATTATCATCAATAATTTATCTTCCATTGAAAAGATAGGCAACAACTTTTTGTTGTTGTCAAACTGAACTATAAAATCTAAGACCCTGAGTTGGCGAGCCAAACCCGAAAGGAAGAAAAAAAAACTAAGAGATAAAATTATATTTAACATTCTGTGCCAGCTAATCAATGATAAAATAAACGACACCTAATTAGAAAAAGAACAAAGAAGTCACAAAAATGGTTTTGAAGCAGACATTACTCAACTAGAGGGATGAAGAAAGATGGTCAATTATCACTTTATCAAAACATTTAGTCATCTTTAGTAACTCTGTACATTGAGTCCCAAAATCATATGGTTCGACGAAATACACGACATCGTTCAAAAAAAAGGTTTCTACAATTCCGTATGCAACGTAGATACACTTATGCGTTGATATCTAGCACCTCTTTAAAGTCTCTCCATCCTCCTTATAGAAAGCACACCTATGCGCATCTAATGTTTTTTACGATCATCATTTTGATAAATTTGGGTGTTACCATCACATAAAATAGTACTTATCTCTCTGAATTCTGAAAGATTGATAATTGCTAGGTTTTGGAAAATTCGCAAATCGATACTTTATTTTTTTGACAAAAAATGATAGGTTATTCTTTATTCTCGTAATTAAAGAAATAGATCATATTAAAAGTTGTAAAAAATGATAATTTAGTACCGAAATCCTCTCAAACTTAAATGTCCACCATGATCTTCGTTATACATCAAAATTGAAAAATTATTTAAACCCAAAATTTAATAACAAATTGTGGACTCCTCACAACTAGCAGGAATTACCAAAATTTAGTTAGATCAACCATATTAGAGTGTTATTTGAGTGCTACCGACCTTGGGGTGGAATCATAGGTGTTACATTTGGGAAGGAATGATCTATGTATATAGACTCACCACAAATAGTATCAAAGGTTGGTTCCTACCAACACCAGCTATAAACCAAGAGACTGGAGCTTTCTGATTAAAACAAGGAATTACGGTCAACAATTGACACTGATTAAATATGGTATTATTGTATATGTTGTACTATGATGGGAAAAAAACAAAGATAGGTTCGGAATCAGAACTCGTGTAACATCACGTCATCAACTGCAAAGTTTGAACAAAATCTAATATTCCAATTTTGGCAAATCAGAATCTCATCCCTTATTAAAAAGATTAAGTAAAAAGTGACACGTCATATATTAGGTAAAAGAAATACAAACATAATCAGACATATAAACATTGATTTGACCTCCACAGATATAAAGGATAAAGCTATGATATATATAGGGGGAATAATAAACAATTAAACATATATGTAAATCTGTATTTGAATAGTCTTGCATATAAACTCCATCGCTAGAGTGCGTGCGAGTAACCATTCCAGTTTTTGTTTAGTTATATTTACGTAAAAAAGAATGGAGCAAAAAAACAATTTTTTTTTATATGTACAACATTTTCGTTGCACAAGAAATAGTGTATGTGTAAAAAAAAAAGTTGCAAAGTTCAATTCTTTTACTCATTGAAAGAATGACAACAAAGTTTAGTTAAAACCTGTTTATTTATTTTAACTAATGTTTATATTTATTTTCAGCTGCACATTTCTGTTCATCTCCTTTGTTTTGCTTCTATAAGTTTAAAAAGATTATTAGCTGAAATACAGACTAATCTTCAGAATCAGTGAAAAGCTGCATTTTCTTTTTATCTAATGTGTATAAAATGGAAAATGAAACAAAAAATAAAAAAGCTAAACTTTATTTCCCAAACTTCATAGTAATTCATTCAACTATTAAACCATCAGGAGTTAAAAATATTGTAGCAATAAAAACACAAATATACGAATATATATATATATATATTGGATACCTGGATTATCAAAAAAAACACACACACAAATATACGAACATATGCTGTTGCGTATATATGCAAGAATTTTGTGCTTTACATGTAAAAGTACACCAAAGAAAAACTTAAGTTTAACTTTTTATTTTTGGTTAAAGATCATATCATTTAAATTTGTATTAAATACTGTATAAAATTTATTGGGGTTGCATAATTCGTAAAAGATATCCTACCTGTCGTCATTGAATGCGTAGGACTTACGGGATTGGGTATATATGATACTTACTTTGGTTAAAATATGCTTTGTGTATTCTATGGACTCAGAATCTCGATATATTTGCGAACCTATTAACTATTGTAAAGATTTATTATAATCGTATTCGTAGAGTATATAGATAGAGCTAGAGCATCAAATACTACGTAACTACTGCTAAGAGTGTTTCTACATTAGTTTCTTTGAAACAATTTAGGTCACTCTAGAGTCAAAGACTAATTAAATATTAGTTACATAATTAAAAAAAAGGTTCAAGTGTGTCAAAAACAACCAAATATGGATCCGCCTAGCAGATGGAACCTTCCTGGAAAACATCACTTTATTATTAATCCATAATTTAAAAGGAACATAAATAAATTAAATAAATTAAATAAATTAAAAAGATATAAAAGAACAGTCAACCCCAAGAATCGTCAAGTCACATGAAAACGAACGTCGATTCTGACTGGCGAAAATCCAGCCTTATATATAAATATACGCACCACCATGCATCATCCACAGAATTATTCCAATAACATTTCTCACCCAACTCTTCAAAGCAAACCAATCTTGAACTACCAGAGACTAATTAGGACAAGTTTTATGGAGGGATCAAACAGGAGGAGCAACAGCCAATCACAAGATGACAAGCAAGCTCGTTTCCGAGGCGTACGGAGGAGGCCGTGGGGAAAATTTGCAGCAGAGATTCGAGACCCATCAAGGAACGGTGCCCGCCTTTGGCTCGGGACATTTGAGACAGCTGAGGATGCGGCACGGGCGTATGACCGAGCCGCCTACAACCTCAGAGGTCATCTCGCTATACTAAACTTCCCTAATGAGTATTATTCGCGTATGGACGACTATTCGCTTCGCCCTCCTTATTCTTCTTCTTCATCGTCGGGTTCAACTTCTACGGGTGTGAGTCGACAAAATCAAAGGGAAGTTTTTGAGTTTGAGTATTTGGACGAAAGAGTTCTTGAAGAGCTTCTTGATTCAGAAGAAAGGAAGAAACGTTAGTTTTATTTTCTTTTATTTTATGTGGCACTGTGGTGGCTTAAGCTACGTGCATTATGTGCATGTAGGTTGCTTATTTAGTACTTATTTGGGAATTTTGATAACGCGCCACGGCTATAAATTGTAAGATAAGGTGTGTTTTGCGTTTCCATATGATTATTAGAAGTTTTTAAAGTACGTGCACCAGCTTCCATTAGGTCGTTTATAAGGGATATTGATCTTTAATTAAATTTGCATGTTCTAAATGATATATGTCAATAGTTTTCGAAGTCCTAATTGTATTGCTTTATACAATATTTCATAGACAAATTAAGAACATTCCTATATTTCTGAAGCATTCGACTAATTATACCTGTCAGAGAACATATCATCCCTCCGTTAATCACAAAGTCGTCGTCCTTTAAAAAAACTTTTGATTCTTTCAGAATAGTGAGCTAGTCGTCGGATGAGTGTGCGATGCAATAAAGGTCCAGCAATAGTGAGATATTATATAACAATCTAGTTCACACAAAAAAAAAGAGTTCAAAGTCATTAAGGAAGAAATTCGACTGGAAAGAATAGTTAATTTTCAAAGGTTCTTCTTGATTTGGAAATTTCTGTATTCTTATTCTTAATTAATATATCTTTTGTACCTTCATTAGATCAGCATTCTCATAGTTTTAAAATTTTAGGATATCCATTTTCGAAAATGTAAAATGATATAATAAGTTCACTATCATAACAAAAAAAAAAAAAAGAAGAGAAGAAAAGTTCATCTGAATCATTGTGAAAGATCTTGATATCGTCCATAGTACTCTTGTTCAAGTGAAAACTAGTGTTGCTAGTGGAGTTAAATCGATGATACCATCGGTTTTTATTTATTTATTTAGTTTATTAGTTTTGTAATTATATCGTTGGTCTTTCTTCGTAGCGCAATTTATCTCAAATGCAAAAACAGTTTAGATATGTTTAACATCAATCTAACATGATTAGTGTAGTTTGTATTAGTGTCGTGATGGCGATATGCAGTCGCCTAAATTTATATCAACCAACAAACACACACACAATGATCTACCTAGAAAATTGGGCCGAGTTTTATATAAGCCCAACAATTAAACGACATCATATACTGTGTTTTAATAAAAACCAACTAAGACACAGTATTTAAAAATTCCCGGGAAAAATTGACACCAAACAGAAAACCTTCCTTGATTAAGGACAAAAATATGATTATGGCTCTGAATGGTAACCATTAGAGGAATAATAGGAATGAAAAAGAAAAGAATGAAAGGGAACAAAATAATAGAAATTAAGAAGAATATTTGTTCCCTTCCAAATTTGATAAGTAACATTTTTACTCTTTAATTCTCTGCAAAATAGGGAATGAGAAGGAATCATGTGTAATAAATATTCTTTGTGAATGGTGTAATTTTTTAGGAATGAAGAGGAATTCAATATTCCCAATCATTCCTTAGGTCACCATTCAGACCCTATATACTCGTCACCCCAACATATAAAATCCACACATATTATTAATAAAACTGTTATTATTAATAAAACTGTTACTTATTATATATTACTGTGAGTAGTGAATCTAGTGATAAAAAAACAATCGAAAGAAGAAAACAAAAGAAATGACACATCGATATAATTAACGGTTTGCGTCATGCCAAACGTTCTGGTTATAACTCTCTCCACATTCTAGAAGCTCTTCCAACAAACTATCGTCTAAATACTCAAACTCAATCACTTCCTTCCCGTCTCTTTCACTAAACTCTGACGACGTAGAAGCCACTGCATTCTCGCCACCGCCACTTGGACCGTCCCTCATCATTGGGTACTCATGAGGAAAATTGAGAATGGCCTTGTGTCCTCTCATTGAAAAAGCGGCTCTATCGTAAGCTCGAGCCGCGTCTTCCGCTGTGTTAAACGTCCCAAGCCAGACGCGAGCACCGTGATTACCCGAGTCACGTATCTCTGCCGCGTATTTTCCCCATGGGCGCTTACGTACACCTCTGTATTTGACCTCATTCGTATTAGACACTCTATTTTCCATAAGTCTAGCTTTAAGTTATATTTTGTTGCATGTACATGTGTTTGATAGTAGTGAACAATTTATACGTGGAGGTAATGCGACTATTGAGAATCTAGTGGATCTTATTTTAAAGCACGTGCGGGTGGTCAAAAGCCTCCTTCTTTTAATCAATTAAACTTCTTTTAATCAACTTAAAGTTTTATAATGGGGTAAGTTGTACCATAAAATTATATACGTACCATTGTCATAGTAAAGTAGAATATTGGGGCTGGCAAGCAAATGAAATTTTGGGGCCAGCTCGGCGTCCAGTATAGTTTTTGATAGTTTGAGGGGCTAAAAACGAAAATATTGAAATTGAGTGAAGTCCAATGAATCTAGATGGTCAAGGTGACGGCTAACTTGAAGAAAAAGTATTTTCGTGACAACGGCAAAATTGATCTCAGCCTCTCACTTTTATTTTTCGGTCAAGATCCTTTGTTTTTTCTTTTCCATTTAATGTCCACGTGCCAACTCTGACCGCACGTGTGGTAGACTCTGGTCTTTTAAATTTCAGTTTGACCATTATCAAATGTATAGAAAGGTGTGAATCTTATAAAATATTGAAACATAGTGACATACTATATACGATATAACTGTTTACACCCGTAGTAGATAATATAAAATATTTGTACATGTTTACTAGTACTATTTTCTTAGTTATCACTGTGTTCATTGACTAGAACTTCGAAGTAATGTCGTAAACCTTATAGTGTATAATCTCTTTCCTCTCTTTGAAGTTTGAACACAACCTTATATAAGCTAGAGTCTTGACCGCATTAAGGGTATATATTTACTTTAAGTAGCTATTTACCACAAAACCGATGAACTATTTGAATGTAAGTATTAAGTATCGAAAATTACGTATAACTGAATTAATCTGTAAGGAAGTTACGTTAGTTGTAATAACGCTCAACTAGTTTAACCGTAGCGCATATGCAAGTGCTGGTGTTCACAATTATAGGGTTATTTGACGGTTTATACGGTGGCCCGTGGCCGATAGGTAATCCGATCAGAAGTTGATGCGTTTGCAAGACAACTAGAGTTATTCCAATTAGAAGTTTATGCATTTCTGAACAAATTACCATTTGAACATAATCTAAGCAAAATAAACATCATTTGAATAATTTAAGGAACACAAATATGAAATATGTTATTAATTACATTTTCTAAGAAAGCCCATACTATTTTATAATGATCACAAAATCTTAAGAATTGCGTATTGTAAAAGTATTTGATCAAAATTTTACGTGCTTTTAGTAAGATCACATAATAAATATTAATGTCTAGGATAAATATATACGAAAAAGATCACTTATTCCACAATCACCTGCCACTATAAACGTCAGCGATTTATAAATGATCGAATCAAATCAAAAGCGACTGAAAAAGAAAACAAAGAAGAAAACTAAATTAAGGGCTTAGGAAGGCTCCTTATTCGAGAATCGAGATGTTACTCGATATGTAGTAGTACCGACCCAAAAGGGCCAACGAATTGTTCCCTACTAAATATCTTTACTTCTTTTTTGCATATCTGAATTGTTGCATACTAAATATTCCTACTCGGCTATTCCCTACGAATTGTTGCATATCTGAAAAAAAACCGACGATATTTCATACCTTCTTTCACAAAAGAGATAATGAGATATGTGCTTTAATGCCAACTTGATTATCTGACAGGCCATCTTGCTTGAAGATGTTCACATTAAAACACATATTTCCTTCTGTGAGTGAAGGTATGATCTCACTATCTCCCAAAGCATTGTCCTTTACAAACTTCTCCCATGAAGTAGAATCTGAGATGAACAAATTGTTAGAAAGGGAACATATATGTCTGAAATTGAAATAATGAAGAAACATTTTAACATATCCACCAAGAATTTGAGTCAAAATTTTTTAAAAACGTTCCCAAGACCTTCCTAAGATATGTTCGTTGGTACAAAAACAGAATCGTCGACTGACTCTAACGAAGGTGAAAAAACTTTCCCAAGACCTAATTGCATGCAAGTTCGGTTTATACCTGGTTCAATAAAATTCCTGCGCAATGTGGATTTTGGTGGGTTTAACATATTAAACCTCTTATTGGGCTCGGCTGGCCTATGGCAATATTTGTTACTCTTTTGCATATATATATGAATTGCATTTTAGTGGCAAAATATAATATCCAAATTATCAGTTTGGCTAAAAGAATCTTCAACTATTTCATTAGACAAATCATTTTTAAAATTTGTGTTAACTTGGTTAAATCAGACTCTACTAACGTTTGTCAAACTTAACATTTTGTAACAAAGAGTAAGTGTGTAACAGAAAGATTTAAAGATCCGTTTAGCTTTTGTGGTTACGAAAACTGCCATATCACCTTATATATGAGATGACAAGTCCCGATTTCACTAAGAGTTGGAATTGAAGAATGGTAAGGAAACATATATGATATAGACTAAAAATTTTAATGGACTGTATGAAAATGCTCGTTTTGCTTTTATATATAGGATTGTAGAGCAAGGAAATTCGAAGATGCGGCGTTTGAAAACGCCAACGAACGTTTTGTTGTTCCAACCTTCCAAGTGTCAGAAACTTAAAAAAAAAATGAATGATTCGTTTATTCTTCCACTTTGATCAAGGATGATCACATTGTTTCACTTGTCTATCCTCTCTTTTGATTGGCCTTCTTCCCACTTTGTGTTTTTGTTCTTGCTTTTACCAAAGTTAGATTTTTGTTCCTTGTCAAGTGTCCACTCTTTCAAGCATTCGACTTTAGACCAAACAAGACATGTAGTTTGGCCAGGCCTTCTATGGAATGTGTGGATATTATATTGCTCACTCTAGAATATAGACAAAACTAAATAGTATAATAAGCTTTTCCATTTTATGTTAGAGAGATGTTTATATATAGTTGATAATTTGTGTTTTTTTTATTCAAATATATGAAGTAACTTGTTATTTTTAATTTCCCTTGTAATAAATGTTTGTATAAAAATAGAAGTCGATTCATTTGATAAGAAATGACTTACGTACATACCATCCATGTACGAAGATAAAATTAACGTGATCACCAATTCATCATAGTTAATTGGTTGAATGATTCATCTAGAGTTAATTGGGATTATAATCTGAGTATCTTCACTGCGATTTTGGATTCGGTTTAAGATTTTTAACGATAAGAGCAAATCAATGTTATTTATGAATAGTAAAGTGATTTATGAAGACCATATCAAAAGTGATTATAAAATTAAAGTGAATTATTGCCGTAGTAAAGCATGGACAGCACGCTATTGCAGATACAGTACTACAGTGTTTGGGGTAAAATAAAAGACATTAGGTAATTGAATGATGATTATGCTGACCGCAACCGAAACGATAATGCAATTAGCTAACACACTCGTACCTTTCAAATATTTTAATAACTCTACTACATGCATCACTTCCATAAGTACATCAAAACAATAAAAAAAGGATCGTCTTTTTCGTATTATATAAGAAGAGAATCAAATTTAATAATTTTATAAACCCAACTAACAGAAATTAAAAAATAAATAAAAACTCTAACTAATCTAAAAAAGACCAACCTAAAAATCGAAACGTAATGCTACAACTTTTTGGAAAAAGCAGTCCAACACTGAACGATTCTCTTACGTCCTGACCCAACCAATTTCATTTGGCTAATGCGTGTCTTTATAAAAGCCCCAATATATATCTTTTTTTAATATATTTTTAAAATTTTAATAAAACTCGATTCTTATTTGTCTTCTCATATAAACCAAAGTGTTTTTTATTTAATAAAATTCGATATGTTTTATTTTTCGAGGATACGATTTGGTCTTAAAAATATACGAAATTCCCTCAAAACTTATTTAATAATTATTATTTTTTAATAACAACTAATTTTCGAATATTTACGTCACTTCAGATTTTTCTCATTTATATTTCTCTTATTACACACACAGTATCTCTTTAGGGATACATACAGTTTTGTGTTTTTGTTCTGCGTTGTCCGTCCTTTGCAGATTGTACATTCAACCTCTAATGTATCAATCAAACGAAGACACCGACGATCTTCTCGCTGCCCTTTGCTTCGATCAAAGGTTGTTCCTTTGAACTTTTCTTATTCTTCTTCATTCAGTATTGATTGTTCAAAATTGTGATGGGTCTCTTAAAGTTACCGACTTTCAATCAAATTTCATGTTACAATTGCTATACACTATGATAAATGATGACAAAGCCTAAGAATATATGATCTGTTTCTTGTGTATGATGACAAAGGTTGGCTCTTTAGAGATTCTTCGTGTTGTTTGTTTGTTATTGTTGTCATTTGATTTTGATGTGGAGGTTTTGACTTGGTTTATGCAGCAATGGAGGTGAAGATCCTTACGCATTTATACAGACAGATCAGGATAACCTCTTTCCGGATTTTGGGTCGTCTGGTGTGAATTTGCAGCAGCAAGAGGAAGAGCAAGTATGTAACAACGTTGGAGCTCAATTTGATTCTTTTAGTGGGAACCTTCCGCAAGTTTGTAGCTTCACTGGTGAAAACAACGGGTTAGGAGCTTTTGGTGGAGTTGTGTATAGTGGTAGCATTGGATCACCACAATTGGATTTGGGGGCATCGTTTAGTGGGGTTTTGCAGCAAGAGACACATCAAGTCTGTAGCTTTAGAGGGAGAAATGATGATTTAGGGTCTCATGTGGAGAAGGAACAGGAACAAGTCTGTTGCGGTGTAGTGGAGATTAATTCTTCATCATCTGTTGGTGGTGTTAAGGAAGAGTTGGAACATGTGGAGGAAGAATGCTCAAGAAAGAGGTAAAGAAGCTCTAAGAATCTTAACCCGTTGCTCTTTGCGTCTCTTTGTTCTGATGATTTCAAAACTTATTAGAATTCGAATCATCTGCTTGTGTTTCGTGTGTTGTTGTTTGGTGAAACTATCTGTTCTTGTTCTTGTTTATGACATTGATTACGATCTTGTTGTGTGTTTTCGTTGTTTGGTTATCTATAGGGACCAGTTTAGCATCCTTTGTCTGAATCTGATTATGTATGAACAGGGGACGAACTGGATCATGTAGCAAGCCAGGAACCAAAGCCTGTCGTGAGAAGAAGAGAAGGGAATTGCTAAATGACAAGTATGTTTCAGAGTTTTCCTCTAATCCGTGTGTTTTTAAGATGTTATCTGCACCGTGTTGTTTTGCAATCTCTAATGAATAAAACTTGGTTTCTTCCAGGTTCATGGATTTGAGCTCTGTTCTAGAGCCTACAAGGACTCCAAAGACTGATAAACCAGCCATACTCGATGATGCAATCAGGGTAGTGAATCATCTCAGAGGCGAAGCTCATGAGCTTAAAGAAACAAACCAGAAGCTTTTAGAAGAGATCAAGACTCTCAAGGTTGGTTTCTCACTTTGTCCTAAAAGCCTAAAGGTTCATGAAACTTTGAGACATATCTGATTTACGGTTTTGACTGACTAAAACAGGCGGAGAAGAATGAGCTAAGGGAGGAAAAGCTGGTGTTGAAGGCGGATAAAGAGAAGATGGAGCAACAGATGAAATCTATGGCGGTTCCATCACCAGGGTTCATGCCCTCTCATCCAGCAGCTTTCCATCCAAATAAAATGGCGGTTTATCCGAGTTATGGTTACTATCCAAACATGCCAATGATGCCATACTTACTACAACCTTCGCAGCGTGATACGTCTAATGATCAAGAAAATTGGCCTAAAGCTGCTTAATCTTCCTTCTGTTGGTATATCATTGAATCATAATATCAAATCACTTTTGGAATTTTGTTTCCTTCAGATGATTCTTTATTATTAGTTTTGCAGTAACCTATTGGGGTGGGGGATAGACTATTTGAAGTGTTAAACTTATTCTTAGGTTTTATTTTTTGAATAAAATTGTCTGAGAAACTTGTGAATTTTACTGCTCTCTTTGATTAAAATGTGGAAATAGATAAATCGAGAATGTATAGTACCAAATGTAGAGGAACCTGAAAATACAGGGAGTGGATGAAAAACAGAACTATTCAAAGATAGTGGTCCAAGTGGGTACTACTAGTAGACGCATCTTTGCCACTCAGTTTTAAAATTCATTTAATTCCTAGCCGTTGGATCTTTCCCATCTATGTAGCTTCAAAGCAAGGCAAACAGCTACCAACCGAAATGTTCATGTTTGCATCATCAACTTTAAGTTTGATTCAAACGAAACGTAAGATAGATCTAATTTGGTACCACTATATACATAATTCAAATTTAGAGACAAAAAAAGAAAGAAGGAGAGTATTTAAGCTCAATTCAAAAATCTGTTAATTTACATAAACATTGTAAGTTTATAACATCAAAAATTTACAATCAATTTCTAACAAATGAAGCAAAAAAAAAAAAAAAGCTGTGAATTAATGACATTAGTTAAGTATACACTGAAGAGTTAAAAGAAGAAGAAAAAAATGGTGTAATCGTTTCTATTAACAAAATAAAGAATCAAAAATCTCAAATGAGTTGGTCTAATAAGTATATATGTGTAAAATTGTACAAGAGAATGATGGTTTTAATTACCCAGAAGCAAGTAACCAAAGTGTGGTAAGTGAAGAAATGGCGATTGTGATCCAACAAAGGAAAGCTAAAGCAACAGAGAGTTGATACCTCCAACACTCTGCTTCAAAACTGCAGCTTCCTAAATCCCCAAAGTATAAAACCGTTATTCCCGCTGAGGACGAGGCTCCTGCTAGAGACAACGTCGCTGTTACCTAAAAAAAAACAGACAAAAAAACACACAAAGATGGTTTAAGGTTTTTGATGATTCCTTGTTTCATTTGGTAGAGAGTGAGGCTTACTTACCCAATCTCCAACTACAAAGAGGCTGACCAAAACCGGACTAAGAAGCGTTTTCTTTCTCACTAAAGCGAATGTGTCTAGTATCGCAAGACCAAAACTCCATATGACTTGTAAACCCATTGCTGCAATTAAGTAACTGCAAAACCAAACTTCCAAGTGTAAGAACAAAATAAGCCAAAAGTTCACATCTTTCTCCCTCTACAGATGCTTGAGAGAATACTACAGAACCAAAGATTCACAATTAATACAACTTTGAAGACACATTTGAACGTTTTCAAAAGAACCAAACAAGCAACACTTGTTGTCTAAGAGCAGAGAACACAAAAAGCAATATCAACAACTGTCTTCCTCTAGATGGAATCCTACACAACCCATGAAGCAATCCACAAACCAAGCTACACTTGTCCAAACCAAAGATCTTCCAGGTGTGCAGCACCAAAACTAATTCCATAAAAAGCAAAGATCTTTAACGTACCTAACATCAAACGCAACCTAACCTAATTGAGCAGTGTTTAAAGATTCCAAAAAGCAACTTTCTAAGGATTGGATCTGTAACGATGTTCCATCTAATATTCCCTACCTAAATTCCAATAACTCAAAATTCCAAGACTGATCAGATATATAGATAAAGAAGAGTTTACCAGAAAGCAGTGAAGCTGAAGAACCCACGGGAAGTAACCATGTAAGAAATCGAACCAGCAGCAAAAACACACTGAGAAATTCTCAAGACAAGACCAGTCAAAGTCCCTGGTGTTCCAGGGATATCTATCATGTCTCTTCCAAAGACTCCACACCAAATTCAAGACAACCCAAATCGTCAAAATATAGTCTTTTTTGTTTTACTTCTCCAAACTCAGAATCCAAAATTCTGGAAAGCTCAGGCGAGTTTTTCCGGTGAGAAGAACAAGAAGAGAAGGTGGGGTTTTTGCGGTTTTAAAGGGTACGAGATTGGAGGATCAGAGGAGTAGAATATGGGGAAAATTTGAAGACTTTTTTTGTTTTGTTTTTTGGTTATTCAACAGAAAGGGCACATAGAGAGGAGGAGAGAGGAGGATGGCGAAGGAAGGAAGAACAAATGCGCATTTTTGTGTGTTTTGTTTTGTTTATTGGAAAGTGGAAATTTTTTTAATTAGTTTAAATATTAGCTAATGGTGAAAGTGATGGACAATTTTTTTTATATAGTTTATTCATCTTTGAACTTTTGCATTGTTGGAAGATCACTTTTTTCCATTGGGAAATTAGTTTTAAATTTTTTGATTGATTCAGTTTAGACTTTAGAGTATTAATATCTAACTTTCTATCTGCACTTTACATTTTAGAATTAGCAATATTTGAAATCCTAGTATTTTGCACTTAATATCCAAAGTTCCTATTTGCACTTTATATTTCAGAATTAGAAATCCTCCAAAGCCTAGTAAAAACATGAATAATAATGTGATTTATAAATAAAAAGTTTCATATAAATATTATAAAAGCATTCGTTTCTATTTTGAAATGTGATTTAAACGTGATTTTAAACATTTTTAATAAAAAGTGCTATGAAAATATTTGTTTCTATTTTAAAAACTGGATGATTCTTTAAATTTTTAAAAGAAAAAATAAAAGCATTTAAATAATCTATTAACATCATCAAAATATGATGAAAATATTAGAATATCAGAGTTACGTTACAATTTTAATTAAGAAAAAAAATTATTTACAATTAATCATTTCTATGTTTTAAAACATTTATTATATTTTAAAAAAATTAAGTTAATATTAAAAATTATTTCTAAGCTTTCAAATTATTTACATTATTGCGTTTAAAATTAGAATCGCAAAATTTATATAACTCCAAAACAGAATCGAGGTGTCATTACTTAAAAAGATCAAAAATAAATGACTAGATCACTTTTTCTTTTTAGATTGGTTGTGTCTATAATTCATAGCCATTATCATTAACGAGAGCGATGCTCCTACTACGACCAATGCCCTGATGAAGCTAAAGAGCCGTCGAACATACTCGACAAAGATTTGTAACAGCGTGATCCGCAAGCTACAATCGTTATCTACCGGCCGCAATAGCACAGCTCACGGAACTTTGATTTGACTTTCTCAATTCACTGCTGGTCAAAGTCTAATTTGTATCAAAAAGTCTAATTTGTATTGTATGCACTATGCAGTGTTGTACGGCAACATTTCATTCAAGATCTGACTAGACAAAACTTATTGAAAAACAAAGAGATCCTCATTTGTCTAAGACACAAGTGAGAAACCATATTTTCTCAGTTAAGTTTTGTGTTTCTTGAGCATTCCGTACTTATGTTTCATCATAATGAAGAACATCAACGCAGCTAGTATTCCAAAACCCTTCAGAAAAAAAGACAACCAGTTTCAGTTTCTGATACTTTCTTGTCTGGATTATTGTTATCTTAATGTTAATCAACAATTGATGTAAGTTATCATATACCTTTATGAACGGAATGAGGAATGTTTTAATCTTGCTCTGTGTGAACAGAGGATTCGAGGCGGCTAGTCTCTCAATCTGCAAAAACGTGACCTAAAAGATTATGCAAGCTATAGTGTGATGATAATAAAAGTTAAAAGAGATTTGATTACCTCGATCATTTGATCGCAGAATTTCTGGCTCAATTCTTCATGATGAACTATGGAGTCGTGGGAGCACATGGCCGCCATTCCATCATCGGCTGACAACGTCTGGTTCACATACAGATTATACATTTCCATTGTGTTATATATATACTTACATATAATCATATATAAGTAATTGTAACTATATATATATATATACATATCTATTAATTACTACAGTTTATATCTCGATCGAGTTGCTTACCGAGAAGATTATATAAAAAGTAGTGAGATGATAATTGCTAGTTATTATTTGTTACCTCGCTGATTTGATCGCATAATTTTCGGTGCCTTGCGTTGCTAGCACCCATTTCTTCACAAGCTAATCATATATTTCAGTTGTGTTACAATTATATATTATTAATATAATAAAGTACAAGTACATTGATTCATAGTCGCAGTGTAAGCCGCAGATCTGGTTCTTACAGCTATGAGCGATTTGTAGAAAATGTTGATACGATTTTCGAAATCGTATAAAATCCCGATTGTAGAGATGATACAAAATCGGGCTCAATATTGCTTGGTATATAAGCTAAGATCAAACCATATGCAAGAGTTAGTACTATGGCTTATTATTTCAAGTTTAAACATAACAATAAGATAATGAAGTGATCATGTGAATTAATATACCAAGAGAAGAGCTCCGGGGTAAGTGCTGCAGAGGAAAAATATCCCTCCAAATAACTTCATCACTAGACCAAGACCAATTATGTACTTTGGCTACCAAAAATATTATCAATATAAAGAAAGAAAAAAACTGAATGTACTAATTTCTCACTTGTGTTATATATACTTAATAGTTTGGTATAATATCACTCCAAATACCTTCATCACTATACCAAGACCAACTATGTACTCCTGGGCAGCTTCTCCACCATTATGGTTAAAGACCCACCAAGTATGTTCATCATTATACCTTAACGAAAAGAAAACAATGAAAAGAAAATGTCATTAGCTAAAGAAACAAAATATATTATATTTAGATCTCATATTTTGATTATTGCTTACTCTCTCCAAGCAGACACCATAAACCCAAGCGCCAAAACAATTCGACCGGCATGGATTAGACACAACATCTTCTCCATGATTTCTCGAAGTACGAATGAAAAATAAACAAAAGTATATCTATTTGTGTTTAAATGTATAAGACAGAAAAAGACAGTACATGTTAGGAAGGAAGATGATGATCACCAAAGAGACTGACTATATGGTAAATGATGGAAACATTAAATATACAAACAGTATAGGTTATATCTTTATACATAAAAAGGACGAATAATAGACACCTACTATGAGTGACAAAATTGTTTAAGATACTACAACTTGTGACTAGTTTGACTTGTTCGAAGTTGATATTATTATACCAAATGTCTTTCTGAATCTTTATTACTAAAATGTGATGTATTAGTTTGACCGATCAGAAGGTGATGTCTCTTTAATGCTACAGACCCGAATTCGTTTTTACGTGTTGTGAATGTACCAAAAATACTATAAGAAACAGATGAGTTATAACAACAACAACAAAAAAAACTTATTTGGTTGTTATTTTACCACGCTAGAATGTAAACAGTATCGCAAAGATGGTCAATTTACATCATAGCATGTGCATACACATTAATACATACAAGTTTCTTGTTATGATATGCAAAGTCTGATTATTAGGTTATTTAACCGATATATATATTTATCTAACTGTTTCAAATTAAATGGCGTCAATCTGAAGAGAAAAAAAAGGAGATTTTTCTTTTTAGATTGGTTAGCCTCATGCATATCTTTCGATCACCACCTATACTAGAATATTCACTGCTCTGCTTTCTACGTAAATTATTAAAGCATCGTTTGTCGACACGATAGAAGTAAACACAACAAGGAATAGATAATGAAAGAGAGAGGTAATGTTTGTTCTTTAGCCAAAAGAGGATTCGATATGTAAATTACACATGAAGACAAAGGAAATCACATGAAATCTGTAAAGAAAAGTAATATATAAAAAATGGGTTTAGTTTTAGTCAGTTTTAACTTTGGATTCTTTTTTGGCTTTGTTGAGTTTGTGTTTCATAGTCAAGAAAAAGAGCAATGCTCCTACTACGGCCAACCCTTTGATGAAGCTTAAGAGATGCTGAACAAACTCGTTATGTCCGAACAACGAAGAGTTTGTAGCTGCGTGATCCGTAAGCTACACAAAACACATTATACACTCAAGTCAGAAGAAATATTTCGTAATGTAAACTTATTAAACATAGGCCTCAAGAACACACACCTCGCGGAATTTTGATATGACATCCTCAACATGCTGCTCGTCAAAGTTTGACTTGTAAAAATTGTTTACGGTCTCGTACGATACCGTTTCATTCAGAATCTAAAGATACAAACCCGGACACAGAACAAGAAAAGATAAAATGAGATTCAAAGGAAACCGTTGTGGGTGAAAAGGATCAAGAAATGGATATTGTTAGTTACCTGTTTGAATTTGAGATAAAGCAGTCCAAATTCTTCAATGTCGATACGATGGCTGTAAAAATCATGATGGATCATTGTAGCAATGCCTTGCTGTAGAAGCTATATAACCACAAGAAAACAGATTGATTTGGTTATAAGATGAAGCTTAAAATAAAAGGAACTGCATAACATTCCAAGTTATTTTTCTTCTATATATTTATTGTATCTTGTTCTAATTAAAGTTGGTTCTAGGGTAATTTTTTATGTTTTGCAGTTAACTAGATATAATAAGAGTAAGCTGAGAGTTAGTACCAAAAGGAAAGCTCCAAAGAAGCTGCCATAGATGAAGATAAGTCCACCAAGCGTCTTCACTATGATACTAACTGCCATAAGATGCTTAATCTGGTCTCCTGAATATCCAAACTTCGGTCTCCAATAATCCTCTGCTCCTTCCCAATTGGATCTGAGCTCCATGTAACTAAATATAACAAAGAACAAAAAAATCCACTTGTTGAGTTTTAATCATTAAGCTTAGATACTTTTAGGAATCTCACATCAGAAATGAGTTTTGATCTAAAGTAATAATATATAAAAATGGCACAAGGTTATCTACCATAAAGCTTAACATATGCCTTAGAACCATCAAAATTTCTTATGAATGCTTGAAATGATTCTGATCAAACTCTATTTGAAATCTAAGTATAGATAGTGATGATGGCGAGGATATTAGTTTTAAAAAGAAAAGGGTGATTAAGAGGAAAACAGTGGAGGTGGTTGATGAGTCTTACTCATGCCAAGCAGAGAAGAAGAAGGAGGAGGCAAAGAGAGCTCTTCCAATAGTTTCGACATAAGGGAAAGTAGCAACTTTTTTGCCTAAATTGTTCACTTTTCTCTGCACAAAATCCATCTCCGATTCTTACTAGGTACCCTAATAAGATAAGCCAGAGGAGGATGATAATAATGAGGAAAAAAACTTGGGAAATTTCGATGATTGTGTAGAAAGGAAGTCTTACTCTTTAACTGGCGAACGGAGGAGGAATTTGAAGACGAAGCCAAAAGAAGAATTGGGTTGATGTTGAAAAAATGATGATTTACAAGAGAAATTGTTACTCGGTCTTCTTGAGGAAAAAAAAAAAAGAAAAATGTGGGTGCACTTTGCACGTTGTAAGCCCTTTTTTAAAAAACAGTAAACTTAAGAATAATTTAGACTAATGAATAATCAATAACAAGAAAAAGTGTAACATTTTTTTTTGTAAGAGTTTAATTTGGAATCTGTAAGGAAACGTAGATGACCAAGAAGTAAGGAGCGGTGATGTGCGTAACAAATTGCACTGACAGCTGTAGTTCTGTATATCATTAACTAATACCTCATTCTAACATCTCTGTATACGTGTGCTATCAAGCAAAAACCAAGACACTTACTATGGGAAATAAACTATTTAGATCTCGACATAGTAACTCCAATTCGAACACAAATATACAAACAACTGCTGTAACAGCTCTTGACACTTGTTTAGGTATTCGACACTTGGCTATTTAACATGCAAGACTTAAACAATGGACACTTATTGTAACAATCCACAACAAAACCATATCATTCGTAATTCTTGACGTGCAAAAATAGTTGATAGATGGAGACAACTAGAGAGACGACTGTGAAGAGGTAGGATATGTGTATTTTATTTTGGTGACGAAGAAGAAACTAAGTTCAAGGGAGAAGAAAATTGACGGTAAAATCTGCATAATCATCTAGCTATCCGTGTGAGATCTTTTCGTTTTGTTTTGTATATTACAGTGCTTAATCTTGTTTAATCTAGTTTGGTAAGAAGATAGATCCCATCTTGTTTAATCTAGTTTGGTAAGAAGATAGATCCCAAGTTAAACACACATGATTACATTAATATCACTACTGTGCATTGTCTTCTTATTTTATCACAAGAATTATGAGTCATGACAGACAAGACACCTAACTAATCTTATTGTATGATTAATAATATGTTCATACATACTAGCATGCTTATATAAAAACTATAAATCTCTTTCGTTGAAGATGGATCTATTGACTTATTGTGTTCCTCCATAATTGGTTTTGATCAATTAACAAAGAAAACGTGGTGTCATTAAATTTCCACTATAGTCTCCGATAAAATTACCATAAGATGGTTACTTTGCTAATATAAAAACAATATTCAGATTTTACTTTCTCTTATGATGATGATTAGCCGTGACTCCGATAATTTGTTTTATATTTAAAACCGAATCGCGTAGAGATTATATGCGAGCAATTAGTTATCATGTGATTTGCCGGATCCAATTTAACCAATAATGTCAGTATTTTATTTGAGGATGCTATTATCCTGTACAATTTGGTTATGCAACGCACATCTCTATCATATAATTACTTTAACTAGTAGTGTGTTTTTTTTTTTGGTAAACGTTGACCTAAGAAACACCCAAATCATGATTCTCACCTTCTCTGAGAGATATACACATTTAAATCATTTTATAATGTAACATATTAAAGCTTTAGTTTGTTTTAGACAAGCCCGGTCTGCGTCAATAATGGTTTGGTTATTACGAATGAATGACTAAACCATCTTCTTCCTCCTCAGTGTATGCCTCCATTTTACATTCCTCTCTATTATTCTTCTCAATGTCCAAACTTTCTATTTAGTTACTTCTTCTTCGCAGGCTACAGATTCATCAAAGCTTTTACTTTTGAAACAAGGTAAGTATCTCTCTGCCCCCTAATCAACATCCCAATTCTTGTTTCTTGTAGTAAAAAAACAATAAATCAGACAAAAAGTTACTGTTATCCTTTCTAAGAAATATAAAATCAGTTTGTTTCCAGAGTTCTTGGCTTAACTAATGATCCTCATCAAGAGTCTTCTATATCCTCCCTATGATGATTTTGACGTGTGTTTTCTGTTTTTCCTATTTTTACCATTATGATCTTAATCAGATTTCATTACTAAAATTGACATCAAGAACACAATCAAAGGATGTCGAACGTCAAGAATATGATGTGCACAACCTTAACAAGGTCAATGCCAGCAACTGCCGTCAAGAACATGATGTGTACAACCTTAACAAGGTCAATGCCAGCAATTGCATTCTTTGGGAGAATGGCATTTGCCCTTGTCTTTATCATCTCTGCTATCCAAGAGTAAGAAAATTAAAGTACCTCTTGGATTCAGTTAATTGCTTATATATAGTCGAATCAACAAGGCTTGATCTTTACGTCACGTACACGATCACTGTTAGTTATGCTGATCATTTTGGTGGCGGTGGTGGGCCGCTTGAGAAAACGGTGGGACCAGCAGTAAATGTGTTGACCAAATATGGCTCTAAGGTTCTCACTTTTTACACCGGAATGCAAGTGGTCGCATTCGACGTTAGACTTTTGGAGGTTTCGCTCATAACCGCTAAGGGAACTGCAGCTGTGTGGTTCATCTTTGGACAATCCATCCCAGCTTACTTCTTGGTAAAACCATATATAAACTTCTATCTTGAATCTTATTTTTACAAGATTCTGATCTCAAAACATGTTTTCTTGATTCAGTTCGCAACGCAAATTCTTTCAACTGTTATTCCTTTCCCTACCAACTTGAACGACTTCACTCAGGTTAGTAACTAGTTTTGCTACCGCGTAAATTCACACATGTTGATCTGATTATGTGATCAATTAATTAACCAAGATTGTGATTAATTCGTAGAACTTGACGTTAATCGGGGCGTTGCTCTATTACATTGGATTGAAGCATGCTCTCGACAACCTCAACGAGGAAGAGCAGGACAAGGAGAAGGAGAAGGAGAAAGAAGATGAAAATCCCTCCACTTCCAAAGCTAAAGCAAACTGAAATGTGAACTTCACAAACTCCATTGCTTTAATTCGGCAGTTTTCACAATGTCTTTAACTACCTTCTTTTTGTGGCTAATCAGACAGGTCTTTGATATCAGTTTCGATCGAATGTTTTGTCTTCTGTTATATTTCGTGTTTCCTGGTTCATGTACTGGATTGCTTACCGTATAAAACGTAAAGTTAATATGGTGTATCCACCAAAGTATAGAGAAAGTGCCTTCAAGTACAACAAAAACATAATTCTAATTATGAACCTAATTTGCAACAAGATTTACGTATTTTTAAAGCAAAGTGCAAATGATTATATATATGCTCTGCAGAGGAAGAAGCCTTTTCACCACTTTCTTCAGTTCGGATACTTCTTGATCCACGGATTTGTATCAGTATAACAAAAGATAGACTTCCACCTCTTCAATCTATCAAATCCAACTCCATCAGTGCAAATCAAGATCCATATTTATCTTCATAATTATACAACCGAGAAAGACGAGTGGATATTGAACAAATAGAAGAAAATTGCATAATCGTGCCAAGCAGAGAGAATAGAGACGGAGACGAACAGAGCTCTAACGAAGAAGGAAGAGAACTTCCATTGCTGCTCTGTCTCTGTCACTCACTATATTTATTTCTCTCTCCTTCTTTTTCTCGTTTACCGTGAAGTACAAAACAGAGAGACCGATTTTGTGGTCCATAATTCAACAAACTAGACAAAGTGGAAGAAACTGCTTAGACAAAGTGGAAGTCATTCACATTTTGTATCCAAAGATGACATTCAAAAGTCGGGCTAGGACCTCTCGGCTATAGGTAGCCTAATAGGAAATGCCACGTTAAGGGTTGAGCACAGTACAACCAATGAGGTGCTTCCGAGTAAGCGTGTCAAAGTCGCTAACCAATGAAAATGGCAGTATTCTAGTATTCAATATTTACTTTTATGCATTCGAAGAAAAAAAAACGAATTATTTAATTTAAGATTAAGATATCATGCAATCGGGTTTTTTTTTTTCATCTTGTATAAAACCAAAAACCCGAATGCATCAAAACCTATAAGTATAAAATTATCTTTCCAATTACTTGTACATCTCTTTAAACCCGAAATTACGACATATTAATTTTGTCCTAAACGTCATTCGAACCAATGACTTCTAAACTTTGTTTAAAATTTTATACCAATTAAATTAACGACATTTGATTTTATAAACTTTTTTTTTTCTCTTGTAAAACCTAATTAAACTCTAATTCATGCATTATTCTAAGATGGTTTCCAAACACTGAAAAATAAACCATAATTTATGCAATATATATTATCACTTGGCTCCTTTAGTTATATACATAGGAAATAATGTCAAATGAAAATCCTTTTTGCATTACCTTTTCCTATGTTTTTCTGTATAAGCAAAATGGTTTTTAGATGCCATTTTCGTCGTTGATGTATGACTTGATTAACCTTTTTAAAAACCTTTTGATACCAACTAAAAGGAAATATGAGCATCTGAAATTCTATTAGCGTGACTAATTCTATTGGGCAACTAATTTTGCCTCGCTATGTTTTGGATGATACCCTTATTATCTAAACGGATATTCTAGGTTTGTTCTTTTCTCCGCATAAAGATCTCTTTCATCTATTTTTTTGCCTATGCAAATTGCAATTAGTGTTTCTCTTTTCTCTCTCTCTTTCTAGTCACAAATTGTTATGTGAATATGTGTGTATAGTTTGAAAATTACAAAGGTCGCACGTCTGGGTAAATCATTGGGTCTCTAGTATATGAGATTGGGTTTTTCAATCATAATCAGATAAATGATTTGACTAAACATGTTCTATAAGCCACGTAAACGGTAAACCAAATTAAATAGGCCACTTTTTTTTTTTGTCGTCAAATAAGCCACTTAAATCAAAGAAGAACTGACATAAAGGGATACGAAATTGACACATAGATAAAAGTTATTTTAATTATTATAGTTTGAAAAATTCCGTGTTTTACATTTTTCTCAAGTAATGAATTGCATTTCTAGGCCAAACAACAATCTATTGCAGTAGCTAACAAGTCATATCAAAGATATATATCATCACATTACCTACCGACGTTATCACGTTTGACGTCAAAGACCGACATTTAATTTCACTTTCGTGTTTTAATATTTAAGCGGTATATGTCCGTAGTCATTAGTCAACAAATTTGATTTGATTTTATTGATATGTTGATTAATTAGAAACAAAATGATAGAACATGAAATAATATAGTTGAATAAAGTTGATGTAGAAAAATTCAGGAAAAATCGCTTTTATTAACAAACTAATGATGCTTTAGTTTTTAGTTATTTTTAAAATACGAAATAAGTAAAAAGTTGATAGTTAATAGTTTTTACTAAATTCCGTCGGTTATTAGATGTAGGTAAATTCTTATGATAACTTTACTACATCGTCTAAAATTCTATCGATTATTAGATGCGCTTTTACGTATTGATTATATATATTAGTTAGCTTATATGGATATGGAAATAGATACATTTGAATAAAAACATAAAAAACAAATTTTTATTAATTTTTGAAAATTGAATATATTTTAGAAACATACATATATATATACATATATAATATAAATATATAACATTAAACATCAAAACTATATTAAAAATATATTAAATAGTCTAATGACTAAGATATAGATAAAAAAAATAATTTTACACTAATTATTAAATTATATTGAAAATTATTAAATAATAAAACATATCATAAACTTTCCCAAATATTTTTAATTATGTTCCTCAAAAATAAAAACAAATTTACATCTCATTTATATTTTTAAAACTTATTTTTAATATGTTTTTCAAATCATTTTAAAAAATTCTATTTCCATCGAATTTCTAATGAAATTATGAAAATTTTCAATTTCAAAAAGGGAAGCAGATCTCAAATAGAATGTCTATGTCACCTAGTATACTAGTCTCCAAACCTTTTACATGGATTAGATTGTGAGAATTTAGTTCTCCAAGAAATATTAGATGAGGCTATATATTACAACATAAGAACATAAACAATACCGTTGGAACAAACATACTTGGAAAGAAAGAGAATTTCGCTTTCAAAAAAAGAAAAAGAAAAAAAGAAGAGAAATTTTCTGCAGAAAATATATATGGTTACTGGCCAGTTTGTGTAGGGTTTTTCTTCTTTTTTTTGAACTTTATTTGTGTAGGATTTGAAAAGTGCGTTACCAGTTTTATGGCTACTATCTATAAAAGCTGTAAACAAGCAGATTAAAGAGCTTGTACTGAAGAGAGAAGTAGGTCTTAAAATTTACAGCAGGAAAACAAGTTGGTTGATGAAAAATGGGTTTGGCAAGAAATAATATTTATATTTTTTGCGTGCGGATGTCTTTGCGACTTTGCGGTATCGAGAGATTAAGGTGAAGAAGAGAGAACTATGCCGAGAAGAACAAAATAGTATGCCTACATAAAACACTGTATAGTTAGCAAAAATATTTTGCTGCGATGATTGAATATATCAAGTGTTTCTTTTCAATAAATCTCTCTCTCTATAACACTGTATAGTTCTTATAAACCTCCACCGCTATGGGTCGAAAATGGGCCACAATCGCACGGATAGGTTAGCTAGACGGGAGTATATATGAATACAATTTTCTTACTTTATTAATACCAACTTGACCTATGCAATGGTTTTCATATAGATTTTTGAAGATATTCTATTCGTAAAGCACATAGCATAGAATGGACGAGCAACATAAAATAAAATAAATCAATAAATAATGAGAAACAGTCAAAACCTGGCGGTGGCATGAAGTATCAGTTAAACCAAGTCCATTGGATCCTACTTGCAGTGGTCCCACACTCCCACCTCTCAACGTCGGTTCTTTCGTTGCTTTCTCATTATTTCATCGTAATCATCGCTTTTTCTTTTTCTTTTTATGTTTTAGGGTGTGAATGGTGGAGCAGGAGAGCAGCAGTTCTCTTGTGCATGTAAACCTCCTGCACAAAAATCACCATTCACCTATTTTTTTATTTTGTTCAAGATTAACAGGATAGCTGTAGGCAGAACAAATATTTTTGTCTTTTAGTAAAAAAGACAGGAGATTCATCCCATTTTTCATCCTCACCTATTTTATGGCTGTCCACCCCTCCTACTTTTTTATTCACCAATAGATAATAAGTAAATAATTTAAATAATTAATGCTAATTTCTAATTTTCTTCTATAAATAATTACACTCTTCTCTATTTTACCATTCATTTCAAAACAAAACCAAACACTCCATTTTCACAGATTTTTCTTTCTCTTTAATCCATTTCCATTCTTTTATAAGGTAAATTTTATTTTTTATTTATTTACAGCATGTAGTAATTATGAAATACAGTATGCTTCATTACAAATATCTATATATTATATCACAATATATTTGATGTTCTTTTTTTATAAAATTAATAATTAAATTCATGGAATAGCTATTCTTATCAACTATATCAATATTTTATTTACTAAATTATTAGA
>OVBI01001870.1:0-27182 GCA_900406495.1 Sisymbrium altissimum | reverse complement strand
CATCAACAGCATAACCCGTATTACTACTACAGCCTGCACCACTACCTTCCCATGGCTAAACCATATGTAGTAATTTGTNGTAATTTGCTATAAATCCTCTATTATATAAATGTCTCTTCACCATGTCAATATCTAAATATTTCTGATTCCCACACTTTATACATGGACAGAATATTTTACCATTTTCTCTCGCCAAGAATCATTTGTGACCTGGTAAATGAATGGCTGCAACCCGTCCTGATACTCCCGCGTCACATCTCCGGTCTCCGGATCTCTATGATTGTACATCCACGCCCTTAGTTCATAGATACTAGAAGCCATTTTCAGGACTCGATCTTACACAAAAAATTTTACCCCCTTTTTTTAAGTGTTTATGATTTTTTTTTTTTTTGTGTTTTTGATATTTCTTTTTTGTGTTTTTGATTTTTTTTTTTATTTTTTTTTTATTTCTGTTTTTTTTTTTAGTGTTTTCGATTTTTTTTTTCAGTGTTTTTGATTTTTGTTGTGTTGTGTTTACAAATGAACACGAGCTTCCTTATTTATAGGGTCCAACAAATATTTGCGACGGATTTGCGACGGATTTGCGATGGAGTGGCAACTCCAACTTACAACGGATTTGCGACGGCCAGACATTTGCGACGCATTTGCAATGAATTTGCGACGGATATGCAACGAATTTGCAACGACCAGTTCGTTGCAATGAGTTAGGTACAAAACACTTTCCACATGTTCTACCTAACTGGTCGTAAATTCGGCGCAATCCGTCGCAAATCCGTTGCAACATTGCGACAGGTTTGCGACGGAAGGGGTTTCGTTGCACATCCGTCGCAAACTCGTCGCAGCACTTGCGATGGAAACCATTCGTTGCAAGTTTGTTGCAAATTTGCAACGGATTTGCAATGTATGATCACCGCGTCGCAAATGCGTCGCATCTCCATCGCAAATTTGCGACGGAATTTTGCCGTCGCAATTTTGCAACAACTTTGCAACGAATTTCCAATTCGTTGCAGATTCGTTGCACATCCGTCACAAATTTGCGATGGATTTTTCTCGTTGCCAATTTCCGTTGCAAATTGCCTATTTTCTTGTAGTGCCAGCTCATGTGTGCTGACCAGCTCGGTAGGATTGGCTACCAAAATACTGAGCTGGCTGTTTTCCAATCTGGGTTGGTTGCCTTTCACTCGAAAAATCTAACTTTCGTCGGTTTATCGGAAGAGCCGTTCAAGAGATAGGATGATCAGCCGAACGTCATGGAAAGATGTCAGTCAGCTCGGTATCACTGGCAGGTCTTGATGCCGAGCTGGCTATCTTATTTTGTCCAGCCGATCATCCTGTGTTTGATGAATTGCGAGTTCTTACTTTCTTTGCAATATTATCGACAGAATGGTTCGGAATTAACATTCTCAGAATTCATATCTAAATATGGAAATTCTTTTTTGATATTCAAATATTTTAATCGTTAATTCTGAGAATGTGGGTTTTGACCCCAACACCTTCCTCCAATTTGTTTTTCAGCATGAGTTGGTCCATGTGGACCTCTTGCGGGGTCAGGGGTGCCAGGATAATTTTCTTCCCGCGGTGTTTGAACGAGTACCGATTGGTGTAGCCGCTGTGAAGAACCATTTTGTCGAACTGCCACGGTCTTCCAAGCAGGATATGACCAGCCTCCATAGGAACAACATTACACAGGATCTCGTCCTTATACTGTCCAATAGAAAAGGATATCATCACCTCGCTTTCCACCTTAAGCTCACTTTCCTCATTAAGCCGTTGTAGTTTAAACGGTCGGTCCCTCTTTCTCACCATAAGACCTAACTTCCTGACCAATGAATCACCAACAATATTAGTGTAACTACCTCCATCAATAATGAGGCTACATACCTTGCCTTGGACTTGACAGCGTGTGTGGAACAGATTTTCTCTTTGGATTTATTCTTCCTCTTTAGGTTGAACATTAAGGACACGCTGGGTCACCAAGAGTTCACCACTTTCTGGTTTCTGTACCAAACCATCCTCACGTTCTGACGACAAGGAATCTGACACCACATCTTCCATTTCAGTTTCATACTCCCCATTGTCTAACAAGATCATGGTTCGGCGGTTGGTTCACTCATGGGCATAGTGACCTCTTCCTTGGCACTTATAGCACCTAACATCCCGGTTCCTTACTCCCTCAGCTATTCCTTTCCCCTTTGAGTCATGAGCAACCGGATTAGTTTTAAAGTCAGTTTTCGATCGAGAAAAGGACTTATCTTTGTCAATCGGGGTGGTCCGGGTTGTCGAGGCGTTTGGCGTGGTTTTGGTGGTACAGTATGGAGTGCGGGTCGTGCCCCTCCTCTTGAGTTGTTACTCCACCAAGATCACCTTATGAAGCATCTTGTCGAGTTCGACATAATGTTCCATTTCCAGCTTATTCTGAATTTCACGGTTCAGACCACCTAAAAATCGAGCCATGGTGGCTTCACTATCCTTGATAACATCTGCCTTGATCAGCAAGGTTTCCATTTCTTGGTAATAATCCTCAACGCTTTTAGATCCCTGATAATGCCTTCTCAATTTCTGATGAAGATCACGGTGATAATGGTTCGGCACGAACCGCTTCCTCATAATCCTTTTTAGTTCTGTCCAAGTTTCCACAGATGGTTCACCACTGCGTCTCCTGCTTGTCACAAGCTGATCCCACCAGTTAATAGCATAATCATAAAACTCAGTGGCAGCAATCCTTACCTTGTTGAACTCGGAATACTTTTGGCAATCAAAAACAAGTTCAATCTTCTTTTCCCATTCTAAGTAAGCATCCGGATCATTTCTGCCATGAAAAGAAAGAATTTTCATTTTAAGGTTAGAAAAATCATCAAAATTTCCACCCTGTTTTCTCTGTTTTGATCGGCTCTCCTTTGGCCTTCCTGGTCAGATTCATCACGGCTGTAGTAATCATCGGCCGGACCGTCCATGGTCCGTCTCCTGGACTCTCGCCGGTTTCTTTTCGCGGGTGAGCGACACTTATGACGATTCTCCAACTCATCAAGACGTAGATGAATAGTCTCATGCTCCTTTCTCATCATCTGCTGTGCCTGTGCTAACAAAGCTTCAATTAAAAGTTGATTAGCGTTTGGTTGTTCCTCATTGTCCTGCGGATTGTTGATGTTTGACATGGTTCCTGAAAAATACTTAGCAAACTCGTCAAGAATAACCCTCAAGTGTTTGTTTCCTCACTTAGTTTTTTCTCACAGATTTGTTTAGTGAATTAAGCGATTTCAAAAAGTTCTTGGAGAACAAAGCTTAGTCAAACCAATGGAAGAAACCCAAAAACCCCGAGTAAGAAAATACAGAAGAGAATGAAGAGGGAATCCGAATTAACCACCCAAAGGCTGGATTTCTCTTCAGCTAGCAGGATTACTCTTCCACCACTTCCAAATCATCTGAAACTTGATATATATATATATATATATATATATATATATATTTATAAGTATTAGACTTGCAATGGAAGTAATGGATGGCCCGGATTTAATAAAGGAAAACATAACAGAGTTTTTGAAGAGAAGAAGAAGATGAAACGGATTTAAAAGAAAGAACAAAGTACCAAGCTTAAGATTTGCTCTGATACCACTTGACACACTCCCGGAGATCAATCTTAAGCGATACGGATAATCCTTCCAATCGTGGGCTACTAGCACCGGATTGAAGGAGAAGTGGAGTTGTAGGGTTTTCGCACAAAGCCTTTAAGCTGACTTTGATGATCCCGGTTTGAGACTTAGTGGATATACACACCAAAGAATCCAAACGAAGTTGATGGATGTGCGCACCAGCAACCAGAGTTGTTCAGAAAGAACAAGAGAAAATGCTTCTCAAAGTTAGAAATATTTTGATAAAAAGATTGTTGTCATTTCTCGTCAAAGAAGAAGAGTACATATAGAGTTTTTCAAATGAATTTATTACATAGGAAATAGAAATGAAGACTAAAATAAAACCCGAGAAGAATGACCCTTGAATCCAAGCGTTTTGATCAAATTGACCCATCGGCTACTCTCGCGTATCGGCTAGGTAGTTGGCTCGGTCACCCGGATGATGCTCATGGTCGAGTCATGATGCAGAAGACAATCCATTCGGGAAATTTGGGTTATGACGTGACCGACTTGTTCCTTGAGCTGAAAGAGTCTTATCTTGGAGTTTGTCCCTGAGGAAAACTCCAAAATCCCATCGAAGTCCATACTCCCGGTCAATGGTCGGGACGTGTCTCTATCGGGTAGTGATCCGAACAATGCAAGGGCGTGAGAACAATCGGAATGCAAAGTATCGAGGTCACTATCGGGTGCTGATCGTGCCAGGATATGCTGCTCTCAGGACGCGACTCGGGTAGACATGCTTCGGGACGCGTCTTGGATAAATTCGCTATCGGTAGGGGACGCAGTACGGGACGCGTCTCTATCGCACAATGTTCGTTGCCCTCAAAACCTCAGCTGGTTGTGATGCTCGGTGTTTTGCTCGGGACGCACTGACAAACTCATCTCCCTCTGAACCCGGGTCAAAGCGATAGACAGTACGTTCCGCGTCTCGATAGTTGTCCAATCCGTCACGATGCTTGTCTCGATTCTCTCGGCCAACATCCATATTTTCTCGGGCAATCTTTCTCCTATGTTCTTTATTCGTCTTTCCACAATCTTTGCCCCTAGCTCCATGCTCTGGTTCAAGCTGTCCCTCATCGTTTGAGCTGCTTTCCATACCACCGTCCGGATGCATGTACTGATTCCCATCACCAAAGCATCTCAATTCCTTAATACCGAATAACACTTCTTGGTTACCTTGTCACCATCATACATGAAACTCACGAGCTGGGGGGATAACTGTTAGGGTCAAAGCCCACACCCTCAGAATTAACGGTTAAAATTTTCGGACATCGTGGAAAGTTCTATATCTGGATATTCCCGAAGATGAACAAGCCAAACGGACGGCTCAGCAATCTATGCCCCACTTCTCGTGACCGAGCTAGACGGATGGCTCGTAGGTCCATACTCCACATCCCACGACCGAACGAGATGGACAGCTCGGTAGTTCGTAATTCGCATCCCACGACCGAGCTGGAAGGACGGCTCGACAGTTCGTGTTCTGCATCCCGCGACCGAGCCATATGGACAGCTCAGTAGTCCGTGATCCCCGTCCCGTGACCAAGCCGGATGGACGACTCGGCAATTTATGTTTTGCGTCCGGCGACCGAACCGGACGGATGGCTCAGCAGTCCATGCTCCACGTCCCGCGAACGAACCGGACGGGACGGCTCAGCAGTCCATGCCCCACTAGTGTAGAGCATCATCTCTCAAATACTGAGTAGCTAAATCTAATCGGAACTCTTTTGGATATCTTATATGATCTAGGCTGCGGTCCAGCATCCTCCTCCAAGTGTCTGCGGTGGCAGAATCCATAACTCCACTGAACTGATCCAAACCCATCTCATGTATTTGCCTCGTCAAATCCCAATACATGGATTCCTCTCCCTATGCAGCGGCAATGGTGGTGATGGTGGCGGTAGCGCACCCACATGAACTGTCTTTCTTCCCAACTGAATCGTAAACCTCTCGTGATATCTCCTCAACTCCTCCATCAATGCTGCATGTTTGGTCAGCGCTGTTCCTGGACATTGACTGGATGTGCTTAAAGAGAGATGTGCTGTGTCTAACGACCAATTTGACGAGCAACCTTCTATATTGCAATCCGAGCATCCTTTTGTGTAACCTACTGCATTGCCTCCTGGGCGGGTTGCCTAACTGCCTACTGAGCAATCTGCTTTATTGTTTCCTGACTTCTTTCTAATTCACCTACTGAACATAAAACATGCGAGAATGATTAACTTTTCTTGGTGGCAACTGGACAAGAAACAAGCTGGTTAGACTTTACTGGAAACTAAGAGCTAACAATCAATTGCCCAATCGAAAGGGTGGTATATTTTTTTGAAAATACCCCGGTCCTGGAAAACTTTAAAAACATTTGAAAATCTTTGAAAGCCGTTGAAAACCAAATTTCTAACTACTACCCGCCTCCCGGGTCGGCACCGGAACGGCAAACCTGGCTCTGATACCAAAATGTAACATTCTTCTCCTTTTCACCCGAGAACGAGATGTTACGAACCCTAACTTACTATACAAGTCTTTCTAATTTAATAAACTTTCACGCAATTACTCACTTAACCAATAAATCAAATACATCCAATAACCGAAATAATATAATAAAATAAATATTTAAAATCAAATACATAAAGTGTCATAAAAATCCCAAAAAAACACTCGATACATCGAGTGCCCATTTACTTGTCGATCTCACCTGAAAGGATAAAAAGGAGGAGTGAGTAATGGAGAGTCACTCAGTGAGATATGGAATGTTATAACACAAAGAAATGACCGTTTATGTCAGAGCACTCTAAACCCAGAATAAGGACTAAACATAAACAACCACGGTACCGAAAGCACCCAAACATCAAATAATGCCCTACTGCCAGTTTAAGTGACCGACGACACCCTCCCCCCGGAGGTCAGCATGGAATAAGTGTCCAATGGCACTACCTGAAGACGATTTATCGATCTTGAAGGTACCAAATAACAGATCGACTAAGCTGTCGGCTACCATCTCACACATAATTATAGAGTACAAAAGTCTGTTTATGTACCCTCACAACCTCTAATGTCTAACATGCTCGATTATATATATATATATATAACAATTATCCGTTTAACATGCACAACCAATTGGGTTGGATCATCTATATTCTTAAAAGCCAATTTACAAACTCAACTATCTAGACTCGATCAGAGAAAACATATCACATTTAGTACAAAATTCCAACTAAAGAGTTATACACAAAAGTACTGTTTTGTTGTGAAATAGTCATCAGCTTAGCCAAACGGATGATAACTGCTGCTTCTGAATTCCAGTTGCTAAAACAGACACTAAATCTGAAATCAGCATAAAAAATCGAGACAAAACGGCTTTCAAACGGTGAAAAATGGATATTTAGTCAATTGGTCAAAGTCAATAGTCAAATAGTCAAAGTCAACAGTCAAACCAGCCAAATTGGTCAACCCAAGGCCGAACCGAACCCAGATCCAATGACAGGACCCAACCCGATTACCCTAAATGAATCCAATTAATTAAACCAACTGGGTTAATTAACCTAAATACAAATTAAGCTAAACCAAAATTATATTAACAAAACTAGTATTTAACCAAATTAACCAAAGATAAACAAACATAGCCGGAAATCATTTGGTGGAGATCGTAGGGATCAACGCGGACATTAGCGATCAGAGTCATGGGATCGATGGCACAGTCAGAAGCTAGCAATGATGGGGGTGTTCTGATCACGGCGGCGAGGGGTGCAACACGGTGGAGACAAGATCGGAGGAAACACAGCAGATCGGAGACGGTGGTGACAATATGGCTTGCAGAGCAATAAATATCTGAATCTTGACTTGTTCTTCTTGGATTGATATTCGGTGACTTACATTGACTCTGGTGGAACTCTCCGGTGGTGGCTGGTGTAGAGGAAGCGATGGTGGTGGTGGCGGAGGTGGACGGCCAGGTGAATCTCTCACACATGTGAATGATCAGGGAGGTGGAGAATAACATGGTTGTGGACAGAGCAATGGTTTCTCCTTCTCCTTCTCTCCTTCTTTCTCTCTCTCTCCATCTCTTTCTCCCTTTATTTCTGAATATATGGCTAGGGCAACACAATAGGAAGAAATTTGAAAATGGACTGTCAATAATTCTGGGCCGTTACAATATATTTGTTTTGAGACTGTGAACAGAGTTTATAAGGTGATCGTGTAAGATTTTGAGAGGTATTTTCGGAGACCGTAAAGAACGAAGATTGAAATGAGGAGGTGGAAAGAGTTGTAGAACATAAACCGGTGAAAGTTAAGGAGACGGAGATGATTTAATTCGAGGTGTTAAGGTGTTTTAGAAAAGAGTACACATATCAATAATCGATTGCTAACGTGTCGCTCTATATGGAAAGAAAGTTGCCTTATTATATAATAGTTTTAGTAATGAAAATAGGTATAGAATAAGAAATCATAACTTTCTTCACAAGTTTAAATCTTCAATGTTAATTAATTCCTCATCAGATTTAGATTTGTATAAATAACTTTGTGAAGAAATAGGATTAAGGTAGATATGGAAGAAATCAGCCGTCGCTACAATGTTAGAGTTTAGCATTTGACCAAAGACTCCACATTCTATAAAGAAGAGTGTGGATTTAGTTGAAAGTGCATTAAGAAAAAAAATTCATACCTCTACAGATTAGGGGAAAAAAAGAAGCAGATTCTCATTCTAGCTAAAGACGCACAAAACAGGCATTCATGAAGCAATAAATCCTATATCAAAAAGAGTTTCTTGGTATTTTCTATTTGAAGGACACAAAATTAAATCAAGACACTTTAAGAGGGACTGGATGAAGTGAGAGTATGTCTTTGTAGTGGAGATGATACATGATTTCTGAATTAAAAAATTTCGCCATTGAAAAAGATCTGAAATCTGAAGGAGAGAAGCTTGTAGAGTTTAAAAACAGGCAATCATTTACAAGAATAATAAATAGTATCTAATTGATGGAAAGATCCACCTTTTGAAACCTTAATTACCATATTTGAAATAGTTAAGATAGAATGTCCGTTAGAGCATATGGGTCAATGAAAAGTCCTAAGGATGTCCATTCTTTATACCAAAAAAAACGCAATAGATTCTGATTTTACTAGTAAAATAAATAAAGCGTTCCAAGATTTTGTAGCTTAACCAAATGCTTCCAAATCCAGCTTCCTGACTTACTATGTATCCAATAAGAATTTTTTTTTGATGACATTTTTATTCAACCAAAATACTCAAAGAGAATAACTACCAGTAACGACAAGCCAAATGAGCTTTAAACCAAAGACTTAATCATAGACTCTAATCTCTACAGCTATAAGTTTCTATTTTCTGTAGGAGTACACACCGATTTCTAAGTTACCCTAAGTTACCAAATTAGCAGCATTATTCCAGAGGAAGGCACCATATAATTTTTTAAGAGTTTTCAAGTAGTTTTTAAGAAGTAGAAAGTATTAAATAAAATATAATTAATGAATACGCTGCACCCTATCTGTAAATGGCAAATCCTACCTGTAAATGGTAAATGCTTGATAGTTGAAGAGGCAATACGAGCCATAACAATATCAATTAGGGGTTGATAATCCATTGATCGCGTTTATGAGGCATTCACAGAAGGTTAAAGTACCAACCTAAAATATAGACTTAAGAAAGATCAAACCTAACAGCCAAATCTTGAGATAGAAACAAATTATTTCCATCTACAAGCACATAAGACTTACCCCAATTGAGAGCCAAATCTGAAGATAAAATGTCTTAAAAACATTTAAGATATTTGCCATTGACCTTTCTAATCTGTTAAAGAAGATTAATATATCATTTAAAAAATTGAATGTGTAATAAATAGGTTTAAACAAAGCGGATATAGTCGGATGATGTTGGATCTTATTGTTTATCCATGTTGAGAACAATATCCATATAAAAGTAAATAGAATAGAAAATATAGGATTAATTTATCTGGAAAAAAACCCTAATAATTCACTGTTGAGGAAAGTAAAATAGTAGGATGTAGAAAATATATAACCTAATCCAATTTGTGAAAACTAACTCAAAAATTTGGAGAATGTCAAAAGTGAATCCAAGTTGTCATATATCTTTGTGAGATCAATTTGGAAGCAGCTTCTAGTCACATGTTCTTAAGCAAGAAGCAAATTTTCTCATAAAAGTCCTTCCTTCCGAAAACCAGCTTGATTATTCTGTACAGCCTTTAAGATCCAAAGAGTTTAAGCAGTACAATGAAAGCAATCACTTTGTATAGTATATAACAATAACCAGCATGTCTGAATTTTGGCAGCTTTTCAGCTAACAACCATGAGCACAAGTGAAAGAAAAGTAGTATTAACTTGCATTACCAAGAACTTTATTCCTTGCTAATGCATATCTCTTTAAATGTGATCAACTATAAGCCAATATAGAAACTAGTTTTTTCTTTTTGGTTTGGCGGTGAATACAGTTTACTTCAAGATGTTATTGTACATAGTGCCATTACTGGATTGAGAGGGGTATATACAACTTTCCTAGAGGTGTTTAATTGACTTGTAAATATCTACTTTTGAATCACTTAGTTCACCATTTAACCAAATAAACTACCAAAGAATAATGAATACATGATTAAGTTTGCATTTAGTAAATGAATCATACCAATTAATCTGATTGATATTGATTTCCTCATTTTAACCCATCCATGAGAAGTCAACTTATCATAATCAAAATATTCATCTAATCAAACAATTTTTCTACTAATTCATTTTGCCATTTCAGTGATTTCATTATCGCTTGAATTTTCGAAATGAGATCGTACATAACTATTTTTTAACAAATGGCCATACCAACAGCAGAATCATATACAATCAGACAATCCAACGCAACATTGGAACAAAGTTAAACTGAGGACTGATTTAGCTGTTGTTGAAGAAATCTTGTGGGATTATTGATGGACAAAACTTTTTTGCCACAAACTTGTACTGCAAAAATATAAACACAAAACAAACCATTATTGATTAAACATAAAAACAGCAGCATCATCACTGTTCTTCATACAAAACAAAAACACGAGATCTTACTTTGTGTTGACTGTACTTCTCTCTTACAGCAGGAAGAGTAGAGACATGAGCGTTACTACACAATCGTTGAAGTTCCTTGACACATCCTCTCAATTCCGTCGCTCTATACTCCGTATAATGTTGCAACCTCGAATTCTGATGTCACCAAGAAAACAACAAAACCCCATTTTACTTCATTGATCCTTCAACTAAAGAGTGTCTAGACAGTAAAAACTACATATCCTTCAAGTAAAGATTGGCTAGACATTGTAAGAAATACATACCCATGGTCTTCTTGTTGGGTCTAAGATGTACTTAGCCAAGAAAATGGCAGAAGCAGCCACTAGCGAAGGAGAATGAGAGAGCATTGTGTACTCCAAAAGCGATAGTTCAGCAATGTAGTTAGCCATACATTCTAGCTGCATCAGTGGAGCCTCATTAACCCCATCGGCTGCCCGAACAAAGCGTCTGAATATCAAAGTTTAAAGATTCAATGGGTTTAGTAACAATCTATCAGATAGATATTGTAATGATAAGAAGCGAGAAGTAATATATCTTGCTAACCTTAGAAAGCATTTGGCTGTTGGGGCTGACATTTCAAACTTCAAGTAATTCAGAACAGCAGATTCCATGTCAAGAACCTACAGAAGATGCAAACAAATCAGTATTTTATTTAAGTGAATTTCGTTTTCCATTCATCCAAACTCTGATTCAAAACACAAACCTCATCCTTGAGATATGTATTATCAGTAATGTAACAGAACTCGTCAACTTGTGGTGCACATATCTCTTCGTATTTTCTGCAACATTCAAAATATTTAACATCATAAGATTTTGCTTTAACACAAGAAAGCAATAAGAACAAATCAAAAGACGATAAGGAAAACTCGTTCTTACGCTGCTATCATCATACATGCCACACCAAGCAACTGAAGCTTCTGTCTACTAATCACATTACCAGATAGATATCTATCAATGTAGTTCACTGTCAGATACAACGTCTCTGGTACAAGCCTATACTCTTCTGACACCTGGAAAGTAAACAAAAAAAGCTTAAATCAAACATAGGCAAAGAGAGACAAAAAGCCATCACAGTTCTGAATTTGATTATACCTCAACAAGCCAATCAACTAAGATTCCACGCATACTTGAGTTTACATCTTTCTGAACTCTCTCCATGAAGTCAAGAGCAGGCCGCTTCTTAGCCTATATACCATAGAGTATACAAATTTAAAACATGCAAAACATAAAAGCTACTCACATTCTTGATAAAAAATCGTAAAAGACATTCACCTCTGCTGCACGAAGATGCTTGTAAATATCACAAGCAAACGTTGCACACAGCTGAGGATCCGAATGATTATTGTCAATGTTGACAACATTATCCTTATTGTTATCCTTATTCTCCATATCAGACAATACATCTCTTCTGCAATAGTTAACTGCAACCCAACAAAGTCAACAAAACTGATAAACAAAGTAAAAACAAGAGCCATTTGTAGTAGTAAGTACCTGTTGTCTCTGAACTAGGAGTTATGTAGAGATTACTCAATGCTTTCCTTTCGATGGAAACAACAGCAGAGACTTCTTCATTGTCAATATACTCAACTTGAGGACTCTTGTAGGAGTCACATGTAGACATTGTCTCGTCCATTGACATAGATTCATCATCAGATTTGCTTGAAGAAGAAGAAGACGCTTTGGTATGCTCATTGAGCAATGATGTAGCTTTGTTTGAAACTACTACACTTTGTTGTTGCTGTGGTTGTAAAACAGTCTTTGATAAACCGGAATTTACGCAAACCGGTTGTGTTGGTGCCAATTTCAATTTCGCAGCCTTGTTTGAAGCCTAAACCAAAATTAAACCAGAAAAAGACTTAATTTGTTAGCCAATATCTCACTAAAATTCTATCAAATATGCAATAACCAAATCTCATTAACCCAATTCTCATATGCAATTCTCAACCAAATTTCGCAGCCTTGTTTGAAGGCTAAACCAAAATTAAACCAGGAAAAGACTTAATTCGTTAACCAAATCTCATTAACCACACTTTTTGAGGTAAAACAGTGTTTGATAAACCGGTATTTGCACAAACCGGTTATGTTAAACCAGAAAAATTCAATTTTGCAGACTTGTTTGAATAGTGTGCCTAACCAAACAATTAAACCGGAAAACTTAATTCATTAACCAAATTTCATTAACCACACATTTTAAAATAAAACAGTGTTTGATAAACTGGCATTTGAGCAAATCGGTTATGTTAAACCAGAAAATTTTAAATTTGCAGACTTGTTTGAATAATGTGCCTAACCAAAAAATTAAACCGGGAAACTTAATTCATTAACCAAATCTCACTGATATGATCAAAAGAAGCAATGAATCTTTCAATTACACTAATTCTTCAAATCAAACGAAATTACCAACAGAAATAACAAAAAAAAGAAAAAAAAAATCCCTAAAAAGTTAAGAAAATTTATTAAAATTACATAATAAAATAACAAAATTATAATTCATCAAGATTCGATCAAGATTTCGTAAAATTGAGAAAATGTGAAGAAACTAACCAAATCAGAAGATGAATTAGGGAACCGTGAACCGTTCTTTTGATTGGTGATGTTACCAAGTGGAGCACGTTTCTTGGCTAAACGTGGATCCGCCTTAACCGACATAACCGCCACGTTAGAGATTGGTTTGTTGTTCTCCGAGTTAGAAGAAGCAGATGTTGTTGTCGTTGTTGCGTGACGCTTCGCTATTGACGACTTAGTCGACGAGGAAAACGAAGGCCGGCGATTCTGATGAACGTTCGTCATTTTTTGTTTTTTTAGGTTAAATCTCAAAATCTCTCTTGAGAATCTTTAAAAGGAAAATTTGATTTTAATGTCTCGAGAGAGAGGGGGAGAGAGACTGAGAGAGACTTTAAAGTCAGAGAGTTTAAGCGAAGTGAGATTTTTGTGTTGGTTTAAATAAAGGAAAGATTTTGAATTTTTAAAGAAACGATCCTGTCCGTTGATTTGATCGGTGAGATTCTTTCGTTGGAGCGTGGACAAATTTAAAAGGTGTGTATGTCTGTGATATTAGTTTTCGTCACTGACTTATTATGATTGCGCCACGTCATTGTTTAGTGTCCAACTTTTTTGACTTTGATACTGTGTCACCGGTATTGGGGTGCTTGTTTTTTTGAATTCGAATTTCGAACGGCGACAAAAGATTAATAAATTCGAATTTCAAACGGTCACTTTTTGGTGCTTGCTTCTCTCTTTTTAAAAAAAACTTACATTGAAATCAGGAGCTGTATTTTTCCTTTTTCAAATTTTCTTACCACGAAAAAATAGACAGTGAACTATGGTGTGATTCAAATGTTATTTGTCGTGTATATATATTATTTAGGTGATTATTCCACGGGATGAAACACTTTTTAAAAAAAAAATTATAATATTGATTTATCTAATAGTTGATATTAATTATAATTTGGTTTTGATTATAAGAAAATGAAAAGAACCATTTGTGTTTTGGCTTAGTTTTGTTTTAAATTTACAAATTTAGAAATTTTTGTTGGTATACAATTTCAATTTGATATCAAAATTTTGAATAAATGATTTGGTATTGGTTTCCAACAAAACTTTATAGCTGACATTTCTTCGTTTATGCATTAGACACTAATATGAATAGTTTAACATCTGATCAACGTATTTCTTAAATCAATTATTATTGTGTGGATTCATAGTTTAAGAACGCATGCGACACTAATCTTGTTGCAATTGTTTTTACTTGTTGAATTCTTTTATTTGTATCTTTGTTTATGGGGCAAAACCACTCTAACCAAATTATTTTTAAAATAATTTGTTGAAAACTTGTTTACATTAATCCGCGAATGAAGTAAATCAAACCGAAAAATTGGCAGAAGAAACATCAAACCATAAAAACACAATTATTAGCTTATTCGTATAAACTTAAAAATATAAAACTCTCAAGTGTACTCTTATTGTTTTACTACTCAATAAATAATATTGTAATATCTATTTCAGATATATGGTATTTTATTTGAGAAACTTCGAAAGAATTGATTTAATTATTTATATTAGTACATAAATTCTAAAATTAAACATACTTGAATTTGAGTAATCCAATGATGGATAACTTATCGAAAAGTAGCTTTCAGTATGAGTGAGACCAAAATAAAGTAAAAAATTATGTAGTAATTACAGGATTAATATATCATAATTTTTGAACATCCCTTTTAATGTTTCGATCATCCGATAGAGATGAATCCATGGGTCCAATGAACGGGTGTAATGACATAAACCCTATGACTGACACTCTTAAATTGGTATGGATATGCCTTCAACCGAGGTTAATAACCAAGGTCTTATGATGTGATGGTGAAGGGAGCTGCACATAGATGATGAATATCTTTGATATTCTTGGTTTGTTCTTAAAGATATAACACACCCAATGAACGAGTTTGGCTAAAGATATAACATACTAGCAACCAGAATGTTTAAGAAGAACACAAAAGAAATCACTTTTCAAGATTTTCAAAGAAAAGATTTAGACTAAATTTGATTGTGTTACCAAATGAAATAAGTTCATACACTTAAAGAAAATAGAAAGACAATGACACTTTATTTTTAGGCTGGGATTTACAGTCAACAGTAACATATAAAGCATTTTTTATATAATCATCTAACTATATATATATATATTCTATATATATTCTAGTAGGGTGAGTTTAGTCTAAGTTCCTTGTAACCATTTTTTTTCTTAAATCCATCACTGGAGGATTATGTTTGGATGCCCATTATATATATATATATATTCTTTCGTTCCTATTTACATGTTTTTGTTGAATTTAGAAGAGAAAATGTCAAAACCAATGCATGGCTCACTCGAAACCAAAGGGTTTATACCTGAAAATGCAACATCTTTTATATTATAAAATAAAAATCAGTTGATAATTCTATGTTTGATACGTATTTTTTTTTTAAAAAAATTAACATATTTTCATATTTTTAGGAACAAAATCAATATTTTTTAAAAAACTCATTTTTTCTTTTTATCACATATTTTTTTAACTTTCTCACCACCACTTTTTTTAAATATCTTTAACTATTTAATTATATTTAATAAAATATTTATATTTAAAAAAAATAATTTACTTTTTAATTAACATTTTGTATTAAAATAAATAAAATTTAGCAGAATACTAATAAAATAAATAAAACAGAGACAATATCGCATTGGCCGAGATTTGTCTGCACTTGGACCGGGATTTTAACTTTGATTAATTTTTATCTTAATGAACCTTAATTCTTGGGCCATGATTTACAGTCCAACAATAACACACAGCATTTTTTGTATAATCATCTAATTACTTCTATGTATTTTTCAATTCTATTTGCATGGATCTGTTAAACTCAGAGGAGCGAATGTCAAGGCCATTGCATGGCTCTCTCGAACCCGGAGGCTCTATACGTGGAAATGCAACGGAAAATTACAAAAAACCTCCAAAGTTTTAAAGCTCATATATAATTACGTACCTTAATCATTTCATTATTATTCTTTCTGGAACCATAAATTCTGATTAACTAGAACCATTGATAAATCTCACTTTTGTTATTGTGCTTGCTTATCCAGAAGGCTATGGCTATCTATTTGGTCGTTCGGACATTGAGCATGTTTTGTAGAAGCACCCAAAGCATACTTTTAATTTTAAATATACATGTTTCATTTATTTTACTAACCCCATGATTGAATAGTAAGACACACACAAATCATACACTCGCACACCCAAAAAAAAAATATTTATCCCGGATATAAGGAATTTTCATCAAATAAATTTGTCCCATCATTATTCTTCCATAAATATGGTATGATTGTTTCAAGTAGCCCATATCTGAGGGGGTTTGTCGCTGAAGAACCGAGCAAGAACTTTGTCTTCAAGAAGTGCTAAAATTTGAGGAGAATTTATGCACATTGGTGTCTTGTATTGAGATATAGAAGTACCCTTGGAAATGAAATATTCCATGAGAGAGTCGAAAGTTCCTTGCTGAACCACTCTTATCTCTAGAGCTCCCATTGAACCAGCTTTACTCCTAAGTACTCTATAAAGAACGTTAAATGATTTCTCGATTACATAGCAACATTCCATCATTACCTTGTCATCAAGCTTAACAAGGCCATTAGAGTTTTTTCCTTTAAGCTCCCAGAAAAAAACGTAGTGACCTGGAACAGTGGAGATATCTGCATAGCAGGTGAAGCCCATCAACATTAAATCTGAAGATTCAAGAACGAGTGCCGCATGATTTAATGCTTTTGAGATGTCTTCTTCAGTTGTTGCTTCTAAGTCGATGCTTAGTGCAATATTTTTCCTGCGTACAAACTTGAATTGAGGTGCACTATTGTAGAATCCTGTCACCTGTAGAACATCTCCCATTCTATATCTGCATAAGCCTAGGAACAACATAAAAATATAAAAACTTTACTATGTAGTTGAGATCAGAGAGTATATATATTTCCGTAATATATGTGTGTAACTCACCAAAATGATTTGTGATTAAGGGCTCATAAAAGCACCCTAACTTGACGTTCACAAGTTCAACAATTTCATTATTGTTTGCTTCATCGACAGGTAGGAACTCAAAGTAGGACATGTTTGGCAAAAATGTGTAGGTCACATCTTGTGGTTTGCACAGAGGATTCAAATTTGCACCAAAGATTGTTTCAGAAGACGCATAACGCGGGGAGAATAGAGGCAGTTTACTGGAGTAAAACTCCAATATTGGGACGTACTGACTCATCTGTCCTGTAATTATGCTTTGAATGTATTTGACGTTAGGCCATAGCCGTATGATCATACCTTTCCATGATTTTTGGCTGCATTCACGCTCAATTAGATCTGCCAAATCAGGTTTCGGTCCTCCAAGTATGAGGGAGACAGAGTCTCTGCAACCAAGGTCAGTGATCCACTCGCTAATATAACCAAATCGTATGTTATTACACATTTCATTCCAGTGACTTTCAAGATATTGGATAGCTTGGACTATCAAACAAGCAAATGTAGCAGAAATACCCACAACCTCTTCTCGCTGGACAAGACCGCAAAGGAGATGACAGTACATACTTTGTTTGTAATGGACACATGATATGACTTGGTCAGGGCTAGTATAACATTTTAATGGTCGGTTCTTGAAATAATCGCTCATCACGTAGCTCGTAGACAAAGGAGCAATATGCAGACCAGAGGGAGTTGTAGCTAACGGTATACTGTTGAGAAACGCCATCACTTTTCCCTCCTTGACCACATTGATGTGCCTATATACCGGAAATAGAAAGATGGATTCTTGGTGATCAAGTCACAAATACACTTCAAAGAGAGAGTTCTAGAGATATATAAAGAGTTACTTTGATACAATGGCGGAGCATAGATCTTGAATGAATGTCAGATTCTCGAAGAACTTCTTGTTCACAGGAAAGATCTTAAATTTCCCTCCTGAAGTTCCAGAGCTATACACAAAAAAGGTAATAAACACAACCAAAAAAAAAAACCTACTCCCTTAATTATACAACTTTTACCTTAAAATGAAACTAGTAACGGTTTCTCCTGCAATGACATTTGAAGGCTCTCCGTTAGCGACGCGGTCGATATAAGGTTTAACGTCATCGTAGGTCACCACTGGTACATTCTTCTTGAAAAGCTCTTTGTTAGAACTTTCATGGAGAAACTGACGAAGATACTCTGTGTTCGCATTAACTCTTAGTATTTCCTCCAATAACTCTTCTTGTACTTGCTTTGCATTTGACGTCAACTCCTCGAGGTCTTTGAGTTGATATCTTTACTCGCCGATCGAGTCAAGGGTTCTATATGTAGAAGCTATACAAATATTAGTTTATAACTTGTCTTAAGAATGTCGCAAGCGAGAAAAACGATTCGAGTTTTATATTTGTATAAATTATTCTACACCTAAATGCTTTGGAAATCGTGTGATTTAAGCATCTTCATGCCAAATAGTATATTATTGTATTTTTCATATGGAAAAGGGACTGTGTAATATAGAGATTAAATGAGTTTAATATATTTTAGGTACCGTAGTAGGAAATACGAAAGAAATGTTAAGATTACTATGAATTATAAGTTTTATTCAAAAAAGCATTATCTCATGCTGTAATCTATTCGTCATTTAATTGATGAATGATCAACGTTCACCGTTCTCCATCTGAAGTCCCGAGGTCTTTTGCGTTACTTTTTTTTGAGGTAAATTGATCGTCATGCTTATTAGGCCATATGTGTTGGTGAGAATTGAGAAACTGTGAAACTTTTTTAAAAAAATAAAAAGAAAATATTATTTTAATAAATTAGTTTTTTAAAACCAACAGATTTAATCAGTAAATAGTATATGTTATTTGGATTTCTTAGTTTTTTTTATGGGTTTCTCAAATGAGAAATTGTTTTTCATCTCTCTCATCCTTTTTTATTTCTTTTTAATTTTTTTTTTAATATTGAGAAACTGCATTGCAATGCATATACTCTTATTATATGTTACCAAATAGTGAATCTGGTTTATAGACTCATACATAACAATGCCACATGCTTTATTGTTGGTGGTTTATTATTAATTGTTTTATTGATTTTCAATTATTGAGTATACTTCTTTCACATGGAAAAAATTAATTTTATCCTAAAAAATGGGAAGCACGTCATCTTCTATCTTGGGATAAGCGGCTTTTTAAAATTTAAATTAGCTTGGACAATATATTTATGATACTCTCTCAGTTTTCAAAAAATAAATCTTTTTTAAAAAACGTTTTGTTTCAAAAATATTTTTTTTTAAGTTTTCTATTCATTTTTGTTAGTTATTAATGGTAAAGTATATATTTCAAAAACAAATTGATAGAATTTTTAAATTAGATTGAAAATTGTTAATCATAAAAAGTGATATATTTATGTTTAAATTTTAACATATTTTCTTAATATATATGAACACACCAAAAATATATTATTTAAAAACATAGGGAATATATTATTGTTACGGCAATTTTATTAATGTTATGGCAATTTTATTATTGTTAGATATTTCAAATGTGTAAAAGTGTCAGCCATGTAATTAAGAGTTACTAATATTTTCAAAATTAGTAAAAATATTTTCTCTTATTTTGAAAATTTTAATTATTGTTTTTACTATTTATTTATGTCTATAAAAATGATATGCTTGTAATTATCTTATTATTTAAATGTTAATCCCTCTATATTGGTAGTTTAAAAATACATATTAAGTCAATAAATTTTAACACGTATAAATTTATTTTTCTAATAAAAAAATAAATAAAACAAGTTATACGGTAATTATTATTTAGAAAAAAATAATATCATATTTTGACATGTGAAAAATAGTATATAAAAAGAAAATCATACAATAAATAAAATATACTTCACTATAAAATATTTATAAAATAAAATATAAATTATAGAATAATTACTATTCTAAAATATAAAAATATAATTTTAATAGATGTAAAAATATATAGAAAAATAAAATTATATAAGGTATTAATTCTAAATGAAAATAAATTATGGTAAATATTTTTTATAAAATATACTTTCATTAAAAAATATACATTTTATTTCTTTCTTACACCACCAAATTTATAAATACATATAAAAATAATAATAATATTTATTGGTATATGTTTTTAGTTTATTCTGATTATATAAATATAATTATGTTTATTTTAATTTTTAATGTAAATTTATTTTATCATGTTGATGTTAATTATTTCATAACAGTTTGTTATTGTATTTGAGATTAGATGTGAATAATATCATATAAAAATGATTGAAAATGATTCTTTAATCCAGATTAGATATGTTAATAGATTTGTATTTTAATATACTTTTTCCCTTTAAGATATATATCTTCATTCACTAATTGTATTTTTTTTAAATAATATAATATGAAAAATATTTTTAAGACTTTGTAATTTATTTAAAGAGATTAACTTTACAGGTTTATAGAATTTCTCAATTAAAAATACAAAATATTATTTTTAACAACTTAACATGAATTTTAATCTAAAATCTAAATAAATAAATAATAATTATACAGATTATTAATTTTAAATTTCAAATATTTTTTACCCATATACCATGCATATCATTTTTTATTTAGTAAAGCAATCTCATTAGCTTTAAACACACGGCAACGATATATAAAAAAATATATTGCTAATAAAAAATTCATTAAAACAGAACAAAAAAAACAAGAATAGATTTGGAGAAATTTGATATAAATATCAGAACTATCCAAAAAAGAAATAGAAACTGAATTTGTAGATTGAGTGACATGGTCTTGTGCTTGGCCAGAGATTACTATATTATAAATCTATCTAGTGTGGCTGGAAGAAGATTCCAGTATGTTTAATCCTAACATGATACAAGTGAGTAAAAGAACAAGCATGATGTAGCTATCCAAGAACAGAGAGTTATGGTCACTTGGGCGATCCAGGATTTTAAAATCAGTCCGACAAGTGTACTTCTTTAGTTTTTGTGCACTTTCTTTTGTCAAATAGAAGGAATTAATAATTTTAGAGTAATAGTTGTGAGCCACTTCACTTGGTAACAAGAAGTCACCACCTTCCTCAGTCTGCTCAGTTTTACTGCTTGAAATTTGGCATGTCTGCAGTGCCTCAGCCATATAAACCACTCCAATTTCAGCTGCATGATAGACTCTGAATTCCACCGTTTCAGCTGGATGAAACAAGGCAGTATCGTCAAATTTTAACAAGTAACCAATCATTGAAATTCAACCAAAACTTTTATATTTTAAGAGAAACTAAAAAGAAGACCAAATGGCTCATCTTCTTAGAGACAAAGTTGCAAATGATATGGTGTTTTAGTGGGATAAAATGTGGTGGAATAAAGAAGCATTCATCAAAATTTGACTAAAATCTTATTATTTATGATGAATGGAATGGAATGTAATGCGATGATCATTCTACTAATGAAACATATCTCATGTTCATGTATGTTTCATCCCTCCACTCCTTTCATGTTAATCTCAAAACAATATCGAGAGAAACGAAAGAAGAAAAAAAAACTCACGGATGTTTGGTTCAACACGCTGGAAAGTGCATGTAAAGTTAGGACCAATAAAAAAAATTCGACCTGAAACTGAAAGGGTGAAAACTTGTAATCCATATAACCAAATGAAAGAAAGAGTTGCAATCAATATCCTTCCAAAAGAAAGTCAATAGAAAACCCATAAAGCACACAAAAGTAAACCTAAGAAGCCATGATGAGTATAATAACGATGTAGTATATGGAGATTGTCAGGGAAATATATTGGATCCATCCTTGTGAACGCACCAGATGTCCTAGAAGCGGCCTTCTAACGTTAATCTTGTGTAAGCAGCTGAGCTCTTAGCAGCGGGCTTCTGACGCTAAGAATCACGTGTATTAATTCAGAAGCTTCGCTTATGTCACCGATTATGATACAGGCGGTGAGGATAAGTAAACACCTTTCCGTGTACACCAGCCATTGGATTTCGTGGATAAGCATTGCAGCAAGCGCACCCTGTGATGCGGAAAAGAAGCAGAGACCAACCAATGCAAACCTAACGCAGCTTGTCGTGAGTCCAAATCTATCCATAAGTACGGACCCAATTAGACAACAGAAACTTAAGCATTTCAGGAGATTCTTAAGTACTGTGCAACGCCAAATGATGCAGCTTCCCTTCATGCTAAACTGCGGTTGTGTGATGTAATCATACAGCAACCTTAAACTCAGGACATGGAACAAAGTGATTCCCACAGCTAATTTGAGACGGAACTGAATACAGGACACCACTAATCCATTGCCAAACTGATCTGAAATTAAGAGAAAAGATTTTCAAATAAAGGTTCAGGTCATAATGAAAACAATAGAAACAGCGAGATCAAGATTTTCTTACTTTCATCATATCCTCCTGGTCCTGGCACTAAGCTAAAGGCTATCATCACAAATGCAGTCACCAAAGCAAATAAAAATTATTGTATACGGGAGCCATTATCCATATTGAACACTACAGAACATTTGGTAGGCCAACGCCGCATAGGTGCTCATTTCCAGAGACATTGTAAATGATAAAATAATAGACAATGTTGTGGTTAGTAGCAGATATAAACAGAGCCTCACCAATAGTGAGAAAGAAGAAAGAGACAAACGTACTTCAGATAACTACTATGAACAAGAACTGAATAGATCTCACCTGGTAACATTCCTCGGAAGTGGTTGTTTTTCAAATCCAAGTGTGTTAAGCTTGAATAAGACAGGTTTCCCGGTATTGAAACATTGAGCTGATTATCTGACAAGTCATTGCATATCCAAATTTGTTACAAAGCTCATCTATTATCTAGAAGCAGAAAGAGTAAAAAAGAGTGTGCGTGTCTGTGTCATTACTTACAGACTCACGAGGGATGTATGAGCAACAGTACTGGTCCTGAGTTTTTAAAGACTAGACGTGAAAAAAAAAGAGGGCTGCTTTATATATATTTAATAAATAAATTATTTCAAATAACAGAAAATATATAATATTTTTTAAAAATATAGATTTTCTAAAACTAAAAACAAATACATTGTTCTTGAAAAATGGTTCTCCTTACATTTATACTTACAAACTCATTCATCAAATTTATGTAGTCCAATTTTTCAGTCATGCACTTTTCAATCAATACGATCGTTAAATAATTTAATTTCTCTTGCGACATACTCGACCGTAAATAGGACTTTATGATGTTTAACTTGGAAAATTTTCTTTGTGCAGAGGCAACTGAAACTAGAAGTATCATCATTATACGGTATGCAGTCCATATATTTGGATAATAAATTTTCACCTTTCTAAAAAAATCTAATAGCTCGATAACCTTCTGAATATCTTCTGGTAAACATTCTCTTAAAAGCTTAAACTTCAAAAATAATTCATTACTATCAAGATCATAATTATTACCATGCTTAAGAAGAACTTTAAAGTTGGTACAAGAAACCATCAATTCATCATCCTTTGTTAACTTCAGCTTCTTCGTCATCCTTTATTTCTTGTTTTCTTTTTTTTCGTTTTTGATACCAAGCTTTTCAACTATTTGATATTTCTTTAATTACTTTTTAGTGTAAACCAAATAAGATATAAGAATAGTCTCGTTTAATAGACCAAACAATTTTGTTAATGAAAAAGACAATATTCCTAATTTAGAAGATACTATCGTTTGAAAAAAAAGGAAAAAAAAAAACAACTACCATGGTTCGAACTCGTGTATTGATAATTATAACGCCCCGACCGCCCTTACCAGTGGGCTCCCATGCCTTCTCACTAGGCCTATGGGCCGGCCCACCGCTGTCCGACAATCAGTGCGTTAACCGGGAGGTTCGAAAGTCATGATATACTATCCCTGCAATCACCACATGACCATTCCCCGTGTTTTGGCCTCACTCACACGGTACCGCGAATGACTTCCCGTTAGGTCACCCATCATTTGACTACTGCAGCGCAAGCACGCATAACTTTAGAGTTCTCTCAGGATGTGCAACAGAAAATGTAAATGCACTTTGGTGATATAGGTAGCCAAATCAATTCTTTTAACCTCTCTACATAAGTTTCTATATTCCAGAAATCGGGATGTTATAGTAATATTACATATAGCTGCAATACCACTACACCAAAGACACTTTACATAAAATGAGGCCGAAATTTATTTAACAAATTGTGGGTTGGAAGTCTATGCTTATTGGATTTCCCTTCAGGACCGGGCCTGATGAGCAAAACCTGAAGGAATTTCACCTATTAGGAAATTTGAACTCAAGTTCCTTAAAGACAAAAAGGTAAAAGAAAGCGAGTTAAGTTTGTGCCCTTTTAAAGCGGAATCACTTAAAACTTCAAAAGCATCACTTGTATACTCCTAGGGTATTCGAATTTGTCAGTAGGCCTATCATTTCAATGATGGATCCTTTGAGTTCTTTGTTTGCAAGGTCACTGAAAAGAGTACAAAAACAATGAGACTTAGATGACGATTATGTGCCCAACTGACATTTGGTATACAACACTTACATTTGGTGTACAACAAGGCCCCATGGTAGAGTATTTGGATGGCATTATACGAGGAAACGGCTAAAACATATATATATTATGACCATATATGCAATTCATACACAAAGTTTACAACAATGCAAAAAATACATATGCTTTTTAAAACTGCAAATATCATACTTTTTTAAAAAAATCGATACATTTTTTATATATATCTAACGATCTTTTAATATTCGTTGACGTGGTTGCCACATATTTTTTTTTAAAAAATCTTTTTTCTAAACTTTATGTATGTTTTTGACCGTTTTTGTGTCAAAATTAAAATTAAAAAATTTTCGTTTTAATTTTGACATAAAAATATGTCAAAATATATCAAATTGTAATCAATTTTTTTTTAGATAAAATTTAAAGTTTCATTTATCATAGTTAAAATGTATGTAAATGTTAAAAAAACAAATTTAGTATACTCGAAAAAGGTCCCAAAATAGTCATGCTATACATAAAGTTTACAAAATTTTTATTTTTAGTATATGGCATCCACGCATGTTAAAGAGATTGTTAGTTATATATCGAAAATGTATGAATTAAAAAAAAATGTATAATATTTGAATTTTTAAAAAGTATATATATTTTTTTGCATAGTTATAACTTCATGTATGAATTTATCAAAAGTATACACAAAATGTATGATATTTAAACATTTTAAAAATATATGTATGTTTTTACACTGTTGTAAACTTCATGTATGAATTGCATATATGGTAGTAGTGTGTGTATGTTTTAGCCATTTTTCCGGCATGATACTCCAAATAAGTATGGATTATAAAAATAATTTTTTGAATAATTATTTAAAGGTTTTATAAAACTTTATAAATTTTTATTAAGTTTTCTTTAAAAATATACTAAAGTTTTATTAAGGTTATCAGATAAACACCCGTCTGATATGTAGGTAAAAATTAAAAATTAATGTTAAAATTTAAAATATACTAAATTCTTATTAAAGTTATCAGATAAAGACCCATCTGATATTCATGTAAAAATTAATGTTAAAATTCTTATTAAATTATTCAAAAGTTTATTTTATAACCAGTACTTAATAAATCTGAAAAATTAGGGACCAAAAATTAAATAATTTTTCTTTTTATTTGGAATCTAAAATAAAGACTTGTGTGATATGCGGATGAAAATTTATTTAAAATCTACAATTGATAACCCACATAATTAAAATTTATATAATTTAGATTTAATATTAAAATTCAGGCTAAGTTATTCAAAATTATATTATATATTTCGCAATTGAGAAACCCGATAAACCCATAAAAATTAAAATTGACTTATATTATTTAAAATTTATGAAAGTAATCTATTTAAATAAATAAAAAGGTTTGGAATTTTTTATAGCATATTATTTTTAAAAAAATATAATTGATGAATAAATATAAAAATCTTAATGAACTACAAATTTAATAATAGATAATCTTACTTATAATAATAAACTATTATGAAGTAATTAATATCAACAAAGTAAAATCAACTATGTTATTACATTATTAATCATTAAAAATTATTATTAATTTCTTCTAAATTAACAATTGCCTTTTATAAATATGAGATAGTCTACTTGAGCAAAAGAACAACGCAACAAGAGAACCAAGTAGAGAAATAAGCACTCAACCCTTTGACGACGAGCATATCTCATCTAGTTTCTTGTTTCTTATTGCTACTTTGCCTAATCATTCAATAAAATCAAGTTCTATTTTCTAATTTCGTGTTTTTCATAGTTCATCAACGCACCGGTTAATTTTTAACAAAACATTTATATAGAGATAAATTCAGTGGTGTGATAGAGAAATGTTTTTTAAGAATAATAATTTTTATAGTTTATAATGTTTTAAAATTATATATCATTTTTTATGATTAGTATAATGTTTTTCAGTAGCGGAGTTAGAAATTTTTTCTTTTATTGGGTCAGTAATATAATAAATATTAAATACCAAATAAAATCTAAAATTTAATATATTATATATAAATTTACATTCAAATTTCAGTCAGGTTTTTTCATTTCTAATGAACCATATTTAATTTGGGTTTGCGGTAAGGAACATTTGGACCTTGATTGTTTGCAATTTTTGCAACAGATTTTGGTTTTAGTTTTTGTTTTTTCAAAAATCATTTTATTAACAATTAATTTTTTTTTTAAAAATAAGTAGATTTCCTAAAATATAAGAAAACTAGTTTGATATAGTATATTAGAAACCAAAAGCTAAACAAATTACCAATCAAATTCAAGAAACCAAAAACCAAAATTGAAAAAGTAACCGTTACAATTAAATATACGGTGTCGTTTAGAGAACGAGTAATAAGATACGCCGCTCCTCCTTTTTTTTTCTTTTATATTTCTAAACGTATTTGTCGGTCAAAACCCTATTCTCTCTCTCTCTCTCAATCTTCACCGT
>OVBI01001869.1:0-27194 GCA_900406495.1 Sisymbrium altissimum | reverse complement strand
TATATATATATATATATATATATATATCAAATGAATTAATTAGCAAGATGTTCAGAAAAAAGAATTAATTAACACATATCACTCTTTAACAACAACAAAATTAGGACATCAAAATCAATAAAGAAAAAGTGTTGCGTACTTGGTCGGCCTGTACAATTCCGCAAAAAATCAGAAGACAGTGTTCGGAATAGTTTTGTCGTGGGGTTAATTAGATAAATGCACCCAAAATGGTAGATACAGACTAAACCATTGCACTCCCCCATTATTCGACCAACATGATCGAAATCAAATTCGCTATGTGGATGCGGCAAATTATAAGAACAAATAAAGTTTTTGCTGTAATCATCGTGATCTTTTGAAATAGTCTCCAACAAAATGGTTCTTGAATTTTCATTTGTAGAAATTTTCGATTGAAGAACAAGTAGTTTTGGATTTTGGAATCGATCAAGACGTTTATTAGCAAAATAGCTGGATTCGATCATTAATTTCCATTGTTTTGACACAGATTTGAATCTAAAGAGGGATTTCACCGGGAGATGCTTGAGAATCTCTTCTTCTGGTATATTCCTTACAACTTTGAAAGTGTTTGGATTTGTTATGTCTTTCTTCATTGTTTTCAACAGTGATTTCGCCTTGTATATCTTTATATATTATATGTATTTTTGTCTTTGTGACTTGCTGCTACAGTATATTGTATCTCTTTACGTATAAATACATACTGTATTTTGTGACTCTCTCCAATGCAATGTCTTCTTAGGCCCTATATATGATTTGTCGAAACTAGGAAAGAGTAAGATATAAAATAATATAAATTTAGAAGAAGACAATAGAAATAACAACATTTGCTAACAAAAGGAAAAAACATTTAACAAAAAAACAAAGAAAAGAAAAGTATAAAAAAAAAAAAGAAATCTACATACAATAAAGTAAACCAATTATAAAAAAGCACGTATAAAAGAAATCTGTATAAAAATGTGTACACCTTCATAAAAGCAAATTAAGTAAATTAAATCTCTTTTATCTAAAAAAGAAAGATTTAGAAAGTTCTCAAGATTTTGAAAGTTCTCAAGATTTCCACGTAGATAAAAATATTTAGAATAACATCAACCAACCAGATTGAACCATATATAACATTATTTTGTCTTATTATCTCAAAAAGATACCAGTCTCGTCTTAAGTCTTTGAGATTCTTAACTAACAAGACAAAACATAAGCTTATAATTTCAATTATATACATAGAGTTAGTTACATAAAATTAAAAGCTGACAATAAAATTAAAGTAAGACGTATAAGTCAATAACATGTTGCAGGTAGTTATACTAATTGGGTTTGATTTTGGGGCTTTCTTTCTTTCACTGAGTCTCTCTTTAGGCCCATAATAGCCTTAACAAAATAGAAACAAAAAGTTTAGTAAAAATTGGAGATGCAGGGAATCGAACCCTGTGCCTCTCGCATGCAAAGCGAGCGCTCTACCATATGAGCTACATCCCCGATTGAAAGCTCTTTCAGTACAACAGATATATATTATATATTAATAACAATATCTTTTTATTTTTCAGGTATTGTTTCGTATTTGTTTGACTGGCCAATGAATTCGTCGACCTTTTCGTATTCTTCAACTCGCCTTTAAGCCTGCCCTCTCTCAGAACCCTAGATCTCTCTCTCTCTCTTCTCATCGTCTCTTTGATTCGAATCAATTCACTCAATCCCAAATTCACCAAAGAGCAATGGATGATAGCTGTGCCGTCTGCGCTGACAATCTCGAATGGGTTGCCTATGGATCTTGTGGCCACCGAGAAGTTTGCTCTACATGCGTCGTCCGTCTCCGTTTCGTCCTCGGCGATCCTCGCTGCTGTATCTGCAAAACCGAGTCTCCTGTCGTCTTCGTCACCAAGGTTCCTATCAGCCTTTTCCTCTTCTTAATTGCACCTCCTGTCGCCATCATCGGATAGATTTTGATTTTGCTAGAATTCGCCGAATTGGTTTTTGTCAAAGTTTCATGCTTATAGCTGGTTTGTTGCAGGCATTGGGTGATTATACGAGGACGATCAATGACTTCTCGACATTTCCACCAGCACCAAAGGAAGGACGAGTAGCTGGAGGTTTTTGGTATCATGAAGACACTCAGGCTTTCTTTGATGACTTGGATCAGTACAGGATGATCAAAGCCATGTGTAGGCTCTCCTGCAGTGTTTGTGACAAGACGGAGGAACAACCAAGAGAAGGACCACCAGGGCCAAGGCATCGTTTCCGGATTAAGAGCATTGAACAGTTGAAAGGTCATTTGTATCATAAGCACAAATTGAATATGTGTGGCTTATGTCTCGAAGGGCGTAAGGTGGGAGCTTCAAAACTTCATCACCTATATATGTGCAAGGTTATTTGCTGTTGTCATCTTCTTGGACTTTTCGCTCATTTGTCTCTCTTTGCATGGGCAGATTTTCATATGTGAACAAAAGTTGTATACTAGAGCACAACTTAACCAACATATACTCACTGGTGACTCTGAAGTTGATGGAACTGAGAGTGAAAGAGGAGGCTTTGCTGGACATCCTATGTGTGAATTCTGTAGGAATCCTTTCTATGGTGATAATGAATTGTATTCTCATATGACTACGGAGCATTACACCTGTCATCTATGCCAAAGGTAATGGCAATTTTTTATTTGCGAAATCTTTATTTTGAAAGTGTGTGTAACTTGAATTACTTCATTGGCTTCAATTCCCCGATATAGGTCGCAGGCAGGGCAATATGAATATTACAAGAACTATGATGACTTGGAGGTAAACATCAACCAACTTCATTAGAGTTTAGGTTAAGTCGTTGCGGCTTTTGTTCTGATTCTATATATGTTTCTGCAACAGCTTCACTTTCGACGAGATCATTTCCTTTGTGAGGACGACTCCTGCCTTTCAAAGAAGTTCATAGTTTTCCAAAACGAATCAGAGTTGAAAGTAAACACTTTTCGTGAATTTCTCATTGTCCTTTTTAAGTTCTGCTCTATGGATTTTTGTTAACCGTTTGTATTTTTATTTTCAGAGGCATAACGCTATCGAGCATGGGGGTAAAATGTCTCGGGCTCAGCGAACTGCTGCATTACAGGCACGTAACCCCTCTTGCCTGATGTCTTTTGTTAATATATATATACAGACGAGTTTGCTTATATACTTTTGTGATTTCGCTCCAGATACCAACGAGTTTCAGATACAGACGTGGAAATGACCAAGAGAATCGTCGTGGAAGACCCCGATCATTCCGTCGCGAACCTGGTGGCGATGAATATAATCTTGCAGTCAATGCTGCTCTTCGTTTATCTGAGGCTGAGTATTCTCGGCAAGAGCCTGCTCCTCCACCCTCAAGTGCACCACCTGGATTCTCTGAGAACAACAACGGACACATTGATGATGGTGATCCTTTTATCCAACCAATGGAATCTCTATCAACTACTGATATGGAACCCTCTGCGCGATATCTTCAAGCTGTAGGCAGTTCTGGTGGTGGTGGTACACGTCTTGTAGAATCTTCTTTTCCTCCTCTTTCTGGTCCACCGAGATCTGGACAGAACTCGGAGAGTTTGCCTACTAACACCTTGGTTGCTCGTCTAAGACGTCAAACAAATCAAACAAATCGGACACCTACCGCTACTGCTATTGCTAGTCCTTCTGAAGCATGGCCAGCGATTAACCGTGGTCCAGCACAAGCATCCAATACAAGTGGCGCCGGCAACTCTTCTTCGGGATGGCCAGCAATAGGTCGCACACCTGTACAAGCCTCTAGTTCTTCAGCCCAATCCAGGTCCCATGCCAGAGTTGGACAGCCCAGACCTCCTATTTCTGCGGTTCCACAGGCTGCTCGTAATGCAAATAGGATTCCTCACTCATCCTCAGCCCCTAATCTATCTGATACAAGATCACTTCAACCTTCTCCTTCGGATTTTCCTCCCGTTTCTTCTACTGTTGTGCAAAATCGAAAGACATCATCCACCATCACACAGGGATCTGCAAACTCCCAACCGCCTCCAGATGTACAGTCTGCGAATAAGTCATTGATTGAGAAAATGCGAACTGCGCTTGGTCATGATGAAGATCTGTTTATGACCTTCAAAGATGTATCAGGACAGTATCGTCAAGGTTCGATTGATGCCAGCACTTACTTGGAGTATGTGAAAGGTTATGGATTGTCTCACTTGGTTATCGATCTTGCTAGACTGTGCCCTGACACTAAAAGGCAGAAGGAACTTATTGATACTCACAATGCCAGTTTGAGAAATGATACAAAGGAGAATGGCCAAGCTGCTGCGCAAAGCTCGTCTCAAGCTCAAGAGAGTCAAGGTTCAAAGAAAAACAAAGGGAAAGCTGTGAAGGCTGTTGATCGTAAAGAAGTATTTGCAGAGAACTTTATGGATACAGTGAGGAGATTACAGTCCTCACAGATTTCTTATCAAGAAGAAGAAGAGGTGATATCGAAAGATAAGAATGCATACCGGTCTGACAAAGGTAAATCAACAACAGTAGCAGGAACGGATTCTCCTTCAACTGGAAGCAAGCAGCAACGTAAGAAAACCTCCAAGTTTCACAGAGTACGGCTTGGTGATGGATCAATGGCTGCACTGCTTAATCACAATTCCTCTTACCATGCGCCTGAACCAGAATCCAAAGATGACAGTTCCAGTAGTAACCAGAATCAAACCGGTGGAGTGCCGGTACGTGGTGTTTGGCGTAAAGGAGGTGCTCAACTTTTCTCCTAAAGAAATAATTTTTCTAGCTACTCAATGAGCGCGAAGAAGAAATGCTCTTTGTCTTTTCTTTCTTCATCTGTTTTTATATGTTTTCTATTTTCAATTTGCTTTTAGATTTTTAAAAAATGAAATTGAAATAATAAAGAGGAATTTTTTTCCTTTTAAATTAATCAAAGGTTTTACAAATGTATGCTTACAACCACAGTAAGCATGATTTATTCAGTCTTTTCAAATATGAAAAGACTCATAACTGGAACTGGCAAAATGCAACAACAAATGTCAGCTTACAAACATCGTAAGCATGCTTTATTCTGTTTTTCAAATATGAAAAGACAAACAACTGGAACTGGAAAACGCAACAACAATCATTCCTCCACGATAGGCTTCTTCGATGAAGCTTTATCCTTCCTTCTACCCTCGCGTAAACGAATCCATAAACGACCCGAAGCTGCCTCACCCTCTTCCCTCAGCTTCCTCATCAACACACGTGCAGCGGCCATTTCCCTCGCCGTTATCTCCGACGGCAAATATAAGTCGACAATTTCCAGTACTTGACCCCACTGAATCAAATACCTCAAAATAGGCAACTCATACGTTTTGCCAGTGAAATTCCTCACTTCAACAACCTTCAGCGTCTTCTGCAAACACTCATGGCTGATTGCATGCGTCCAATACGTCTTTGGATGAAATCCAGGATTGGTCCTAGGCACATATACAGGAGGACGCATAGAGAAAGTGAGAGTTTCCAGTTCAGGAGAACTATTGATCATAAGTCTTATCCCGACGAACTCATCCGGTATCAGATTCGTCTTGATCACCAAATGTCTTGTTTCCATCGGTGCTTTCAACCGAGCCGGCTCGTCACTATGTCTGATCGCCGTAATGAGATAAGGACAGACCGTTAGCTTCCTAGCCGATAAAAGATCATAGAGAAGATCACAGAGAATTGTTCCCATCTCACGATCTGTTTCTCTCTCTGCTCCAAAATCCAAGTATGCTTCCTCCATGATTCTGTTCACTCCCAAGAACTGAAAGAAATGAAAGTTTCCAGAGTACTTGAAGATCTGAATGTTGGGCACGTCGAGGAGAGAGCACTCCATGGCGAACTCACAATTCTCGAATATCAATTCCCTTAACCGGCTGTTGTAATCGGTTATCGATTCGAGACCAACGTTCCAGCAGTTTTGTAGGCTAAGACTCTCGAGAAGAGGAGACTTTGATAACAAATGCATGATCTTTCCAAGGTCGATCCAACTAAAAGAGAGACTTTTGAACGAACACGGCTTCGCGAACTTTGATGGATCAAAACCGCAAGCAATTAGCTTCAATGACTCAACCGTTGTTTCATTGTAAACGCACTCCGGCAATTGAAACACAACCGCCGCTCCTTGACTACTTGAACTGGCGGAAGGTGCTGCTTGGTTGCTTGTAGTGGGGGGTACATAGTTTCTTGTAGTGCAAGACGGGTCGGAGAAATCAAGTACTAGATTCTTCACTCTTTTGGAGACGGCGAATTCGATTAAGTCCTTGATCTCTGCTATGAACTCCACCGGTTTGGAAAGACAAAGATGGAAACTTTCGATGGCGTCACCGGAAAACCTAGAAGCCCAATCAACCATAAAGCGAACGAACGAAACCCTAGCATCCCTTACGGCTTCTTCACCGTCGTAGGAGACAGAGCATGTCACGAACTCGGACTCTATGAAAGAGACGTTTGTCGTTTTATGATAGATATCCTTAAAGCGCTTAGCAATAGAACTCGTCGCCACGGCTTCCTTGAAGGACAGGTTAGAGATAATAATAGCCAGAAGGAAATCCGGTAAACCAGACATTCTGTCGCCGCTCTTTCTTCCTGAGTCCATTGCTTGGGAGTTTGTAGAAATCAAAAGGATTCAGAGAGAATGAATATTGTTGAGTTCGCGGGGAAGGAAGTGATTAATCGTTTGTCTTTAAATAAGTTTTCTGAAAGGTTGCGACTTTTTGTTTTTTAGTTTTTTTTACTCTTGAAACCGCTCTGTTCACAACGGTCAGGGTTCCCTCGTCTTCTCTGTTCAGTAACTCTTCACATTGCGTCGATTCGACTTTTTTTTTGTTTAGATAATGGAACCGAAAAGCCGAAACTTTGAAGGAATAATGGAACCCGACTGGGTCCATTATACAATGATACTCCTAATGGGCTTAATTTCAGTAAACCATATTTTTAGGCCCATTAAATAATGGATTCTCCTTAATTTATCGTCGTCATCCAACGGCGTGACTAGCTAGATATCAAGCCTAGACTAAGAGCAAATGATTCAGGAAGAAAGTAAGTTGTACCACAAACTGTGGATTTTGTTCCTGTATCACAGCGCAAAAATTGGTATATTTCTCTCCTTAGATAACTGTTTTTTCTGATAAATCAAATTTATTAATATTTATAACATACAAGAACACTTATTACAACCACTAACACAAAAATAAAATTAAAATAGAGAGTAACCAAACTTTCATTTCAAAAGTTTTAGGTTGCGATTTTTTGGTTTTTAGTTTTATTTTTCTTAGAATAATGGGACCAAAAAGGCCAAAAATTAAAATGAAAACCGAAGAGTAATAGTAATGGAACCCGAGTGGGTCGATTATAAATATGTTTTCTCCCAGAGGCAACATCCAATATAAATATGTTTCTTTGTTGATACATATAATTTTGTCACGTCGTTCGACTTTACATTTTTAAATTTGGAAATTTAGGTTTTCATGGTTTCGTTGTTGATGCATGATAACTTTGTTGAGCTGCTTGGTTACTCTGTTGATGGAGATTCGCGAATACTTGTCTTTGAGTTTGCCCAATAGGCCATAACGGATCTCTTCGACCATTGTTGAATGATCAGACCGGACCTGCGGGAGGACCACCTTAGTGTTGACTGTTGCGTGGTTAACTCTTGGCCATCACCTTTAAGAAAGTTTTTTTTATTTATTCAGGAAAAATTAATTTCTCTTTTCCATAAAATCTTTAACAAGTGTTCATAGAATTAAGGCATGGATCGTAAATTCGTAATGAGTTGACTGCTAAACTGTCCTGTTTAACTATGCTCAATCATTAATATCTACTTTAACTTAGCTAACTTATGTATATAAATATATAGCCACTATAAAAGAACATATTATTTAGTGTATACGGGCCATTATAAAGCTGTTTCTTGGAGAACAATCCACATATCTAATAAGCCCTTGATATCCCCCACCGGCCAATAGCTTGAAAAACCTAAAACCCTCTCATCCACAAGCTAATCTGTCTCTCTTCTGGCTTGATCCGCATCTTTCTCTCTAATCTTCTCAATCAATCAGTAGAAACCATGTCTTCTAGATTTGCAAGAGCGCAAACTAATTCTGACGAGGACTAGTCATAAGAACATTACTACAAGGCCCACCACCAACTTACTAAGATGTCGACATTTGAGTTGTTTCTATCACGTGATATGTATACATGTATACATATATGTATTTTGAATTCCTTGGTTATTAACTGATTATTATTGAACTTCTTCTATTGTTTTTCAAACATCACTACACAAGATCATGATATTTGAAAAAACATCAATACATCTAAACAGAAACCCGTATAAATTAAAGTCTAGTAAAAAACATGACATTGGCAAGGGATCTTGTGGAAAATTGGAGGAAGTTTGGACGTAATAAAAACTTCGTGACAACTGGAAGAAAATAACGGAAGAAAGGTTTCTTCGTGGAAAGGGAAAACGAAAACGAAAACGCTGTCGCTATCAATCGTACAAGTCAAAGTCAACGTCAAGTAAGAAACGGACGTAAAGAAGACGATGCAGGAGAATTTCCACTAACCACAGTATCACCACTACTCAACTAATGCCAACAAGGCAAAAAAAAACCACGACTCTCCACCAATCAAAAAAAGCCTCGTTACCCCATTCCCGAAATTACCCTCCCACTCAGTAACCACGAGCCGTCGCTACATTAAGGGTAAAACCGTAAAATCAAATCGCTTCATCAGTAGGGAGTGAAGAAGGGAATATAAAAGTCTCTCGAGAGGAAAAAAGGTTTTTTGTATAAGTGAATAAAATAATTTGGAAAAATTGCTCTTTGGCACGGAAGAGGCGGCGATGAACGCGGCGGGCGAAGGAGATGGTGAAACGAAGCCGGCGGTGGTAGCGGCGGCGGAGATGGCTGAGCCTCAGTACGTGAGAGCGAAGACGGCAGTTTGGTGGGATATAGAGAACTGCCAAGTCCCGAAAGGTGTAGATGCTCATGGGATCGCTCAGAACATAAGCTCAGCACTTGAGAAGATGAATTATCTTGGTCCAGTCTCTATCTCCGCTTTTGGCGATACCAATCGTATCCCTCCCGCCATCCAACAAGCTCTCAATTCCACCGGAATCGCACTTAATCACGTCCCCGCCGGTACAATTTCCTTAAACCCTATCACTAAGTCATGCATATTGCCTAGTCGAATTTTATGGTTAATTACGGTTTTGGTATCAGGAGCGAAAGATGCGAGTGATAAGAAGATTTTAGTGAACATGTTCTGTTGGGCGTTGGATAATCCTGCACCTGCGAATTTCATGCTCATCTCAGGGGATAGAGACTTCTCAGATGCACTTCACCAATTGAGGTTGAGACGTTACAATGTTCTCTTGGCACAGCCTCGTAAAGCCTCTGTGCCGTTAGTTCATGCTGCAAGGACTGTATGGCTTTGGACTAGCTTATCTGCTGGTGGGATTCCTCTCACCAAAAGCGAAAGTTTGCAGCTTATTGCCAATGCGACGCCACTATTACCAGCTACTTCTGGTTTAACTACGACGCAGGAGTTTGTTTCATCAAGCCAGGCTCTGGATTCGAATTCTGATACTAGGAGAATGCTTGATAATAAATTCAAGGTTAAGTACCTTCCAAAACCTTCGAATTACCAGGGTGTTGTACCAAAGGGTCAGGAAAGTAAGGCTAACAACAGTAACCAACGTCAGCAACAGTATAGTCAAGGAAAGATGGTTAAGAAACCGCATGAGCTTGGAAGAAGTAGTGAGCCATCTTCTTCCACCACCGTACCTGCTCCTCCCATTTTACCCACTAGCAATGTTAACGCTTTTCATGGTAATGTGATGAGTAATCCTCAGAATCAGTACAATTATCCTCCAAGACCTGGTCCTTTTCCTCCTAGACAACCTCATTTTAATACTGATCCTTCTTGGAATAATGGAAATAGCATCCCTAACCATGCGCAGAACTATTACCCCAATGCTGCCAGGCCAGGTGCTCCTAATATGCGGCCGCCTTATGGTAATGTTTTCCGTCCTTATCGGCCAGATAATCTGCATCCTCCTTTGGGTAATGGTTTCCGACCACTGCCTCCGAGAAATGACGGTCCTAGGTTTCCGTCTCCTCCTCTCATGGCTACACCTGATCTAAGCAATCTAAGTGTGTCTCAGTACCCGAGCCAAACTCATAATCAAAATCGTCCTAATTTCAATCCTCAAGTTAGACAAGAGTTCAGACCAAAGATGGATTTATCATCATCTTCTCATAGCTTAAACGCTACAAATAAAGGTTATCTTCCACGGAGTAGTAGTGCCCCAGTAACCCATACTACTGCAGCCACAGGCAACACCAACTCTACCACTCCTGAAGTCTCACCTCCTCAGCCTCCAGTGGTTACTACTGGATCTGGTTCCAGCAATGGTGTGCGGGGAACACAAGAGTGCCCACCACCGTCTGATCATGCTCAAAGCCTTATAGGCGTTATCTTACATGCTCTAAACATCTTGAAAACCGAAAAAGTTATGCCGACCGAGCCTAATATCTCGGATTGCATTCTGTATGGAGATCCAAAGCATAGCGGTATTGATGTAAAGAAAGCTTTAGACAGTGCAACGGAGCATCATATGATTATGGTGGTAAATATGGGTAAACTGAAGCTTTACATTGGCAAAGATGAAGCTGTATGGAACTGTGTAAACCCTTTAGGGGGCAGCGCTAAGCAATACCCGAAAGCCACTTGGGATAGAATTCAACAGTTTCTAACCTCATCTTCAGGGCGGGTGGCGATTATGGCAACTCAGTGCAGGTTAAAAAAAAAATTGTTTACTTGATGGAATCTATGGTGTTCATCATTATTGAATCATTCCTGACACTTTTTTCTTCTTCTTTGGATCTAAAATTTAGGTACGAAGCTGCACAAATTCTGAAAAAGGAATGCCTAAAAGAGTATACTTTAGGTGACATAGTTCAGATCTTGAATATAACAGCAACCTCAAAGAAATGGATTACTCATCATCAAACAGGATGGAAACCAATAACTGTTAACCTTGCTGCCGCAGAGAGTACAAACAAGAAAGCTACTGAAACCGTGACAGGTATCCAACCGGTTGCCTGAAATAAAATCTTTGTTCCATGAAATAGTGAAGATGTAGTAGTAGCCATAAGCAGAGCATATATGGGTACACTACTTTGAATACCAAATATAGAGCACTAAGACATGGAAAATAGTGTTTTCCATATCGAAAAACTACAGAATTGCGATGATTCTGAAGTCTTAAAGAGTAGTAGTAGTAGTAGCACCTTTTCATTTTACTATCGTCGGTTCATTACAAATGAGGCTAAGGCTAAAAATTTGGGGGATGGTTAAGGTTTGGACCTATGGGTTATGTATTAGTACATGGTTGGGTTCATAAAAACCTTAGTGTTGGTCTCAAGAAGAAGATTTGCTCAATATCATCCGCTGGAGGATAAATAAGTTTGTGAGAGAAGAAATGTTGATTCGGGAATCACTGCATCACCAGAGTTTCTGCATTAGTTTCTGCAATCCGTTTCTTTTGGTCTAAAGTGGTTACAGATATTTACATGATAATCCAATATTGTTGGAAGGTTAATATCTCGTAATTTCACCTCTCTCTCTCTCTTTTTTTTTTGTTTTAAAAAAAAATTACTTTTGCGGCTTATTTTGTAATCTGAAGACTCTGAAGTCTGAACCGTGAAGCTTCTTTTTCTTGTATGAAAATAATTTCTACTGGTAACAAAATGTTGTTAATCGAGAGATATTTTGCATGATATAAATGTGAGGAGGTTCATTTAAATTAAATATAATCCAAGCAAACAATCTTATGTAGGTTAATCTGATTTTAATAACATAAGCCATGGAAATGATATCAGGTTAGTCACGATGATAAAGGTTAGTCACGATGATAAGGATACTGATTCTGACGAGGACTAGTCATGTACATTCTTGGAAACGAAAATGTATAGGAAGTAGAAGAAATTTAAGAATCTGTTCTAGGTACTAATCAGTTGATGGGAGTTGAAGCAAGAGATTAACTAATTTCAACAACCCCGTAGCGGCGGCAAACCCACTGGCAGAGTAAACACATGATCAAACTGCAGCAGGATATCCTGAATGGATTGCGGGACCGACACATGAGATTCCTGAAACGTCGAGAGTTCTTTTAGCGCAGCCTGACACATACTTCGAATGGTAAGTACAGAATGGCGTTGGAGAAGCCTATCATTTGGAGGAAAGCCTAACACCCAAAGCGAAACAAAAGAGCAAGGCTTTTAAGGATTCTGTCGAGGACTTAGTCATGACATCACCACAAGTTTGAAACCGGAAGTAGACGACGCCTATGCTTTATTATTATTTTTCTTATTACGCTCCTCTAATTTAACAATCTATTCTAGGTTCTAGTTAATTCCTCTCTAGTAAGTTAAGTAAATCAGTCAAAAATTACATTGTCATTTGACTAGTGTGTTATGCGTTCTTTCCTCTATGCCCACACAATCAGTCAATGAATTATGTAAAACTGTACTACATTCAACTTATTAATAATACAGAATACACAAGTTGATTCCTTCTGTATGCCATTCAAATTACAAGTTTAGGAGGATCTAATTATCATCACCAAACAGAGAACCCAAATTCTAAAGAACTTCAAATCTTAAAAGAGTTACTCTATTCGTTCCGACTGTTGACAAGAGAATACCTCGGGTTTAACAAGAACGAAACAGATCTTCTCTCACTGGCTGATTTCCGATTGAAATGTTTTGTTGAAAGAGCCTCTGAATCAAGGGAGGAAAGGATTATGAGACGAGAACGTCTGTTTTTGCATATTATATGCCCTGCAAAAACACACACCAAATGATAAATATCTATTTAAGAAATCAGATAGTATTTTTCCACAATTTAACAGTATAGCTAAAGTCGAGGAGTGACCTGTTAGCTTTGATTCCACCAAGACCAATGGTTCCAAGCACGATCAAAAGGAAAGGTGCACCGATCAACCAAGCGTTACCTCTTTTAGCATATCCATATGTCCTTGGAACCCCCGTCTTGACCACCCTCGAATACACACCTTATCAATGTTACACAATTTCAGAGTCTCATCAATCTCTAACTCACCACGCCTTAAGTTCTATTACACATACTGAGTGCTGAGTCGTTTTGTTTTCTTTACCTGCTCTGGAATATTTTTGGCCTTTAACATCACCTGAAAACAGAGACCAACGTGGAACTTATTAGACTATGGTTTGACTTAAAACCAAAGGAAAGGTCAAATCTCAGTAAATTTACCAGACTCAAGGCAAGAGTAAGCTTCAGATATCTGCAACAAATTGAGAAAGTAACATTTTAGGGTAAATTTGAAATCTAAAACGTGCGTAGAAGAAGTAACTTTGTGACTCACAGATTTGAACTTAGACTCAGCAAGAAGCTTCTGATCATCTGGGAAGAGGTCAGGATGTGACTCCCATACTTTCTTCCGGTAAGCAGCTTTAACCTACCCGTATCATTATCACCCAATCAAATTAAATTCAGCTAGAATTCGAATTGTCAAACCATGCGATCACCGAGTCAAACGAACGAGCCAAAACCCTAATTGTAGAGTCAAAGAGATTGGAAATTTCCCCTAAGAGCTAACAAAATCAAAGATGAAGAAGAAACCTGAGAAGGATCGGGACGAGAATTGGGAGGAAAGCCCAGCAATATCTTGGCTTCCTCCGCCTGCATTTTCCCGCGTCCACCAAAACGATTCGCCCTCTCTCGCGACNCGCCCCCCCCCCCTTTTTTTTTTTTTTTTTTTTAAATACACAAAAACTTATTTTCCGCTTGACACTAGCTTGAACACGTGTCCATCTCCCGACCAGTGGTATCTTGTGGGCCCATGTTTTAATTTCTCTGCTGATAAAGTAACAAATTCGAATTTGAATAAATGTAAATAATAAAATATCTCCAAATTTTAAATTAATTTACTAGGGTATAAACTTTGAATTATATTTGGTTTTCAACAGCAAAAACGACTACTTTACTTAAAAGTTAAAACCATATTTTGAACTAAAACGTAAAAACTAAAATGTAACAAAAATATTAATTCGAAACGATAGCCGTTTAACCTGAAAATTAACCCCGCAAGTCCCTCGCTACCATATGTTCAGTACCTAGAAACTTTTTTAAAAAAGATCTAATAAAATCTACCAATTATAGACGAACTATAAATATAACACAACATGCATGCATCTCGCTATATCTAAGCTCTCTTTCTACGTCCGAATCCGTTCCTTTCCAATCCCTTTTTTTTTTTTTTTTTTGTTTCCGTCCATACAAATCATGAATACCCCAATCAAACTAGTCTTTCTTTTCTTATCCGTCACGGCAGCCGCAACCGCAACCACTACACCACCCAAACCCACAAACTACCTTTTCACACCGCACGCAAAAGCAGTTGCCGGAATATGCACCGTAATCCTATCAAACACAAGTCTATGCTGCAAAACCCTTAAACACGTCCCAACCGATGACCCCATCGAATTGATCCGAGCATTGGTGGTTGCGGCTGAATCTTCTGTGAAAACAAGTGTGGCTTTCCTCTCCGAAATCAAACCAAAACATCAATCGAACGCCCTCGCAGCTACAGCGATCAACAGCTGCGAGAAAAACTTGAATTACGCGTTGGAAGATTTCGCTGAGTTTTGGAAAGCTACGGGGAAAGATGTAACGACGTTGGCTCATAATTATTTCACTTGTAAGAAGACGTTAATGTCGATCACGGGGTATCATTCGACTTGTCTGGATGATATTGAAGATAAGAATTTGTTGAAAGAAGTGGAGATTGGTATTGCTGTTGGGAAGAATCTAAGCAGTAATTCGTTTGATGTGTTTAATGGTTTGAATACTATTTTTAAGACTTTTGGTATTAAGGTGAAGCTTAACGAGGAAGACACTTCGCCTCGACCGCCACCATTGTCGGATTATTACTACTGATTAAGGATTTGGAAGTAATAATTAATTTTTATCGTATAATGCCTAAAGCGATCGTGAATGGAATCATAGATGGTACTGTCATGTATGATGTATGTTATAGGTTTTATACATGTACGGACGGATTTCGAGATGATTGGAAAGGATATATAAATGAAATTACATAATTTTTTGATAGATTTGTAGACGATGTTTCTGGATCAATAATTCGAACAAAGACACTTCCACAATCAGTACTACTGGTCCATTGTTTTCGGATATATGTTCTATCTTCGACAAAAGAATTGTGCATTTTTCATATATTTGATGCAAAAAACCATGGCTTTCTTTGCTTATGCTTTCCGGACATGTCAAAATTAATTCATCGAACCTTCAATAATTAATTACATACAATACTGATCGAATAGATGATGGATGTAAATTTACGTAACGCTATAATGGATTGTGTCAATCTAGTGAGTAGCGAATTGGAACTTCTGGTGAATATAGGTTTCATAGTATATATGTAAACCTAAACATCTTCATTTAAGTAATGATATTTACAGTTTAGCAAAAATCTCTTCCACAAGTTTTTTCATACAAAGCCATATAACTATCAGTCTGATAAATACAAATTGTAACCTCATGTTTCTTATTCCTAATTTACCTTTTTATACAGTACAAGGAAATGAATCACGACGATGTTTAAAATGTATATTCCCGCCTGCTCGTTCTGTTTGGTATAAATGGTGAAGGAGCCAATGGTGATGATTCTAGTATCAAAGAATTGTAACCTCATGTCTCTTCCTAAATTGCCTTTTTGTACAACACAAGGAAATGACGACGATGTTTAAAATGGATCCCGCTTGGTCGTTCTGTTAGGTATAATATAAATACGAGTGTAATGACATTGCTATGTATAATAGCTCATTTGTTGACCAAAGTTTATGTGTATACATATGATTATGACTGAATCATTTTTTCTTAAATAAATCTGAGTGTCTTTCTGAAAAGATTATTTCGGCTTTCAATTTTACATTACTTCGATAGATATACATATTTCGAATCTTCTTAACATCTACTTATTTCGAATCCTCTTAACAATTATTGCGTCAAAAACCCGAAATATTATCTTTATAAAAATGTTTAAAGTAATCTCACACATATGCGCGTGAACTAGTTAATAGTCTAAAAAGAAGATATTATTTACTTCTTATTTTTAGTCGAAGTTACACCTCTTGATTAGGACATAATCAAATCATTTTGTGGTGACAAATTTTTAACCTCAAACCAATATTGACTAGAGAATTTTAGCCATTCAACGACCTAAAATCTCTCCCTCCATGCAAAGCTCATGCAAACCCTACTTTTAGAAACTACAACTTCTATAAGAATCTCCCACAATGCACCATAATCTCTACCAGCCCCATTAATAATCCACCGGGCTCTGTTTCAATAAAAAAAAATCCCCTCCCTCTCCTATTTACCTCCTGAATAAAACCGGAGGGAGAGAAAAAAAAATACATAAAAAGGAAAAAAATCGAAAAAGGGGAAAAATATAAATAAAAAAAAACACAAAAAATGGCTGTAGGAAAAATTGTGATATCTGTGGCTTCCATCCTTCTAGTGGTGGGTGTTGCCATAGGAGTTGTCACCTATGTTAATAAAGGCGACGGTGGCGACAAGAATACTACTCTGAATTCGCATCAGAAAGCGGTTCAGACAATTTGTCAGACAACCACAGACCAAGGCTCCTGCGCAAAAACCCTCGAGCCTGTCAATAGCGACGATCCAAGCAAGCTTATCAAAGCCTTCCTGCTGGCTACAAAAGACGCGATCACAAAATCCTCAAACTTCACGGCTTCGACCGAAGGAGGCATGGGGAAAAACATAAACGCGACGAGCAAAGCCGTTCTTGATTACTGCAAGAGAGTGTTGACCTACGCTCTTGAGGATCTTGAGACCATTGTTGAAGAAATGGGTGAAGATCTTCAGCAGAGCGGAACTAAGCTTGACCAGCTTAAACAATGGTTAACCGGAGTTTTCAATTACCAAACCGATTGTCTTGATGACATTGAGGAAGTGGAATTAAGGAAAATCATGGGTGAGGGAATCTCTAACTCCAAGGTCTTGACCAGTAACGCTATCGATATCTTCCACTCCGTTGTCACCGCGATGACCCAAATGGGTGTCAAGGTCGATGATATGAAGAACGTGACCATCGGAGGAATGGGAGCTCCTGCGCGTCGCCTTCTCGAAGACATCGACGCCAAGGGACTACCCAAATGGCATTCTAGCAAAGACAGGAAGCTTATGGCTCAGGTCGGACGCGGTGGCGCTCCAGCCGGTGGCGCACCTGGTGATGATGGTATCGGTGAAGGCGGCGGTGGTGGCGGTAAGATCAAGGCGACTCATGTGGTGGCTAAGGATGGAAGTGGACAGTTTAAGACCATTTCGGAGGCGGTTAACGCTTGCCCGGACAAAAATCCTGGACGGTGCATTATCCATATCAAGGCTGGTATCTACAATGAACAAGTCACTATCCCTAAGAAGAAGAACAACATTTTCATGTTTGGTGATGGTGCTACAAAAACCATCATTACTTTTAACAGAAGTGTTAAACTTAGCCCTGCAACCACTACTTCACTCAGTGGCACCGTTCGTAAGTCCCATTTAATTAATCTTTTTTCTTTTCTTTTTCTATCTAACTATATTGCACTGCTAAATTACGTACGTTGATATCTGAATATACACATCCCATGCATGCAGAGGTTGAATCTGAGGGATTCATGGCGAAATGGATCGGATTTAAGAACACTGCTGGTCCATTGGGACACCAAGCGGTCGCACTCCGTGTGAATGGAGACCGTGCGGTCATATTCAACTGCAGATTTGACGCTTTCCAAGATACACTCTACGTCAACAACGGACGTCAGTTCTACAGGAACATTGTTGTATCCGGCACAGTCGATTTCATCTTCGGAAAATCCGCGACCGTGATCCAAAACTCTCTAATCCTCATCCGAAAGGGTACCCCCGGACAGTCCAACTACGTTACAGCCGACGGTAACGAGAAGGGTCCAGCTGTCAAGATCGGTATCGTTCTCCATAACTGCCGCATCATGGCGGACAAGGATCTTGAAGCTGACAAGCTAGCCATCAAATCGTACCTAGGACGACCGTGGAAGACATATTCCACCACCGCGGTTATTGGAACTGAGATTAGTGATGTCATTCAACCAGTAGGATGGACCGAATGGAAAGGAGAACAATTCCACAAGACTGCTAAATACATTGAGTTCAATAACCGTGGACCAGGAGCTAACACTGCTGCGAGGGTTCCTTGGGCTAAGGTGGCTAAGTCTGCGGCTGACGTTGAAGGTTTCACTGTCGCTAACTGGGTGGGTCCGGCTAACTGGATTCAAGAAGCCAACGTGCCTGTCCAGATTGGATTGTAAGAAAACAGAAAAAAGTAACGAATAAAACAGTATGTGATCATGTAAAAAGGTAACGATACGACCTCGTCCCTCGGGATCAGGGCTCTTTTTGGTTACTGTTATACAATATAGGGTTCTAGACATTTTGGGACGATGTTTGTATAAGATTGCTTTTGTTTCACGTGCAAAAGAGAGAAAAAAAATATGTTGTTTCAGTTCTTAATTTTACTTTCTTTTATTCCAAATAATGAACTTTTAAACCACTTTGATGTGTGTGTGTGTGTTTATATATATATATCCTATCACTAAACATGATGACTGATAAATATCACTTCAAAATAGAACTCTAATAAAAAAAATAAACCAAAATATCTATGCAAGATATGTGTAAACATATAACTATTGGTAAATATAACTTTTTTAAAAGTTTGTATTGCTATGTTTATATATGACTCTATGTGGGCGTAGAGGATTATGGTGAGGATACATATTAATATCGGCAAATATTATGAGAAGTGTAATATGTTAGCAAAGCGAGCCCTACATTACCAAATCAAAGCCCACTTCAAAGCGAAGCTGTAGATGATTTCACCAATATCTCACACATTATAAAAGTGACATTGTCATCTACCACTAAAAGGTGTCCCAACTCCTAAAGCCATTTGCAATTTCCGGTTGATTCAAAGTCAATCTCTTCTTCGATGGCTTTTTCTTTAACCAGAGGAAACCGAGTCCTAATTCAACCATCCGAACCAACCCCATCTGTCATGTTGGATCTGTCCTTGATCGATAATATTCCGGTTCTAAGATGTTTCGCTAGAACAGTACATGTGTTTACGCATGGACCTGAAGCTGCTAGAGTCATAAAAGACGCATTGGCTAAAGCACTTGTCCCTTACTATCCCTTGTCCGGTAGAATGAAAAAGTTAAACCAAGGTGAAATTCAGATCGATTGTACCAGGGAAACCGGCATTTGGTTTGTAGATGCGGTTACGGATTTTACCCTAGAAAGCGTTTGCTATTTCGACAATCTTATGGAAATACCTTACGACGATCTCCTTCCTGATCAAATTCCTGAAGGGGAGGACAATGCAGAACCCCTTGTCCAGATGCAGGTAATTCCCATTTGATTACAAGTTTCCTATCTGTATTTGGTATTTACACCGGTTAAGTAGTAAGGTCCGTTAGACATTGAACCAGTACTGTATCCGATCAAAGTTTAACTGAACCGGGTTTTTCAATTTTCCAGGTGACCCAATTCTCTTGTGGCGGGTTTGTAATGGGCCTTAGATTCTGTCACGCAATATGCGACGGCCTTGGAGCGGCCCAATTTCTAAACGCCGTCGGAGAAATCGCCTGTAGCCGGACGAATCTCGGCGTCTCTCCCGTCTGGCATAGGGATTTCATTCCACATAACCACCGTGCGACCAATGTCATATCTCCGGCAATTTCTCCGCCGTTTCCACCGGTGTTTCCGAACTACAAGCTCGAGCACTTGAGCTTTGACATCCCATCGGATTTGATCGAACGGTTTAAACGTGAGTTTCACGCATCGACCGGAGAGACATGTTCAGCGTTCGAGATCATCGCCGCCTGTTTTTGGAAACTTCGAACGGAAGCTATAGATTTGAGAGAGAACACTGAAGTGAAACTCGTCTTCTTCGCAAACTGCCGTCATCTGGTTAATCCGCCGCTTCCGGTTGGTTTCTACGGCAACTGTTTCTTTCCGGTGAAAATCTCCGCCGGCAGCCACGAAATCGCGAAGGAGAAATCGGTGTTCGACGTGGTGAAACTGATCAAACAAGCGAAAGCGAAGCTGCCAGAGGAGTTCGGGAAATTCATCAACGGCGACGGAGACGGAGGCGATCCGTTCGCGCCGGCGGTGGGGTACAAGACGCTGTTCTTGTCAGAGTGGGGGAAATTAGGATTTAACCAGGTGGATTATGGATGGGGTCCTCCGTTACACGTGGCGCCAATCCAAGGGTTGAGCATCGTCCCTGCTGGCATCGTAGGATCGGTGCCTTTGCCGAAGAAAGGTGTACGTTTGATGACGTGGTGCGTTGAAGACACTCATCGCCAATTGTTCCTTGACCTGATGATGAAATGTAAAAGTTTTATATCATAACAAGTTCTTCACAAAATGACATAATCAGAAGTCTAATATAACCTGAAAAAATGACTTGTTTGTGGAGAACGTATAAGAAAGTTCATTGGCTGCTTGAAAGTTGAAATTTGATTCGTTACGTACTGAATTGCAATGCGATAAAAATAAATTAAAAGATGTAAAGAAAAACTTTACGTTTGTTAAAAAAAAAAAGTTCACGTAACATTTGTGATTTGTCAAGTAAACAATAGTTACTTTGTAATATTCTAATCCATGGCCCGGGAAATAAAGAAATGTCATGCAAGTTGCATAAAAAAAAATCAATATGAATTGATTATATTGTCTGCATATATTTGATGAATGGTAGCTGTTAAGCTATACAATTGAGCTTTTCAAAAACGCAAGCGGAGAGATATTTTGAACCGCAATTAACGCAGTTTAAAATTTCTAATATCAATTTTGTTACATTTAAAAAGCTGCATTATAAATACTATAATTTGATGAATGGAACCAAAATGGGGTTTGGTCCAAAACCCTATTACCACAATTTAAGTCTTCATTGACTCCCTAAGTCCGAAAGAAAAGTACACGAGAAGAAAAGTACAAGAGAAATCGTATGAAAATTACTATTTTGTGTCTCTTTGTTCTGTGTTAGAAGCTTCCTCTGTAATACGACTTATTTGCAGAGAAGAGACCAGACTAGTTGGCGTCTGCCCTGTCACGTCATCAAAATTAACAAGGTCGTTTTTGACGACTCTCAAGTCTCAAGCTCCACTTGAATCAATTCAAATAGACCTTGAATTAACAAGTGAAATTACCGAGTTCATGAACTTGAAAATTCACTGCTTCTTCTTCACGTTACGAACATAGAGTATATATTTAATCATACACGACCTTATTCCACTGCTATTTCCACACAAAAAAGTGTCTCTGTTTATAAGGTACATGCTTCTCTGTTTATTCTTTCAAGTTCTTGAACTAATTTTTGGGTTTTGTCAACTGAAGTTTATTAATTGTTAGTGATCTTTTATCGATCTAATTTTAACTTCTTATATATGCATATAGATCTGAAATTTTGTTCTTTAACGTTGATTGGTGAACATTAATCTAAAATCCTAAGCTTTGGTTTCCTAAATGGGCCTTCTTTTTTTATCTTTCAAACAGGATCATAAGACAATGGATAGTGTGACGGTTCCACTGCTATTTCCACACAAAAAAGTCTCTGTTTATAACAGAGCAGAAGCAGAGATCTCAAACTCAAAAACCCATGAAGAAGAAGATAAAGAAGTTAAGACAGAGTCTGTTGTGAATGAAGAGAAGAAGAAGAGAGAAGAAGACCACGAGAAGACCAAAACGGTGCCATTTTACAAGCTGTTTTCCTTTGCAGATTCCTTTGACATCCTTTTAATGATACTCGGGACTATTGGTGCTGTGGGTAACGGTCTTGGCTTACCTATCATGACGATCCTGTTTGGAAATGTGATTGATGTGTTCGGACAGAACCAAAAAAGTTCAGATGTTTCTGATAAGATTGCAAAGGTAATAATAAATAGTTTCTACTCTTTTACCTTTGTTTTATTAGACCCACCACAACAATGATTGATATTTTTATTCTACTTTACGCACAGGTCGCTCTGAAATTTGTATACCTTGGGATCGGAACTCTCGTGGCAGCTCTTCTCCGTAAGAATTCGTTGAACTTTGCCTAAAATCTACTGTGGATTTTTCGTGTTTGAATGTGAGAGATTTGATATTTATGGGTTTTTTTTTTTATATATAATCAGAGGTTTCTGGTTGGACGATCTCTGGGGAGAGACAAGCTGGAAGAATAAGGAACTTATATCTAAAAACCATATTGAGACAAGACATTGCCTTCTTCGATGTCGAAACTAACACAGGGGAAGTTGTTGGAAGAATGTCAGGTGACACTGTCCTTATACAAGACGCCATGGGAGAGAAGGTAACATTGCCAAAAACATGATAAACTTTCAATCTTTATTCTGAAGTTTAAATATATTTCTGGCGAAATAAGTTTATTACTTTTGTAGGTTGGTACGGCGATACAATCGATAACAATGTTTATCAGTGGATTTGTGATAGCTTTCATGGAAGGATGGCTTCTTACATTAGTCATGGTATCTTCAGTTCCACTCCTAGGAATGTCTTTCGCAACTCTCGCTACCTGCATTACGAAAATTGCTTCTCGTGGACAAACTTCTTACGCGAAAGCTGCGGTTGTAGTTGAGCAAACGGTTGGATCTATAAGAACGGTTGCATCGTTTACCGGAGAGAAACAAGCTATAAGCAATTACAATAAGCATCTTGTCTCTGCTTATAGAGCAGGTGTGTCTGAAGGAATTTCCACAGGGCTTGCTCACGGTACATTCAATATAGTCATCTTTTGCGCTAATGCTTTAGCGGTTTGGTATGGCGGGAAGATGATACTGGAGAAAGGTTACACAGGAGGACAAGTTATTATCATCATCTTCGCGGTTTTACCCGGTTCCATGTGAGCTAGCAGTTTTCTTCATCATTTCAGTATTTTCGACCTTTGAACTTGTAATCTCATTTTGCCTTTTCTTGTTACTATTCAGGTCGATAGGACAAGCAATTCCTTGTTTTAGCGCATTTGCAGCTGGTCAAGCAGCGGCATACAAAATGTTTGAAACAATCAAAAGAAAACCGGAGATTGACGCTTCCGATACAACCGGGAAAATTCTTGATGATATTCGAGGAGATATAGAGCTTAAAGATGTTACCTTTAGTTACCCGGCCAGACCAGATGATAAGATCTTTCGTGGGTTTTCGCTCTCTATCTGGAGTGGTTCCACGGTGGCTCTAGTTGGGCAGACCGGAAGTGGAAAGTCTACTGTTGTGAGTTTAATAGAGAGGTTTTATGATCCACAAAGTGGTGAAGTCCGAATCGATGGGATTAACCTTAAAGAGTTTCAGCTCAAATGGATCAGAAGCAAAATAGGACTTGTGAGTCAAGAACCAGTTTTGTTCACGTCAAGTATAAAGGAAAACATCGCTTACGGGAAAGAAAACGCCACAATCGAAGAGATTCGTAAGGCTACAGAGCTCGCAAATGCATCTAAATTCATCGATAAGCTTCCTCAGGTTGATAAATTATTCAACTCTCCTCTGTTTTGTCTCTTGTTTTTCATTTTCAGTATTTTAACTGAAATAACTGTGAGGTTTAGGGTTTAGACACGATGGTTGGAGAACACGGGACTCAGCTTTCCGGTGGACAGAAGCAGAGGATCGCGGTGGCTAGAGCGATTCTAAAAGATCCAAGAATCTTGCTTTTAGATGAAGCTACAAGCGCCCTTGATGCAGAGTCTGAGAGAATTGTTCAAGAAGCTCTTGACCGGATCATGATTAACCGAACAACTGTCGTTGTCGCTCACAGATTGAGCACAGTGAGAAACGCAGACACGATTGCTGTGATTCATCAGGGAAAGATCGTAGAGAAAGGTAAAAATCATAGTCTTAAAAACACATGCATTTATTTATCCAATCCTGATTGATAGTTGGTGCTGATCATAAACACATGATCAGGTTCGCACTCCGAGCTCCTAAGAGACCCCAAAGGAGCGTACTCTCAGCTCATACGTCTACAAGAAGAAAACAAAAAAACCGAAGATTCAACGGATGAGCAGGAGATATCAATGGAGTCATCGCTATGCCGGTCTTTAAGCCGGTCTTGCACAACCAACGAAGCCAGAGAAGAGCAAGGAGAAGCTTCAGTAACTCGGTCTTTAACCCGGTCTTGCACAACCAACGAAGCCAGACTCGAGCAAGGAGAGGCTTCAACTCCGGTCAAGGAAGAAGAAACCGAACACAAGAAAGTATCTGTCTATGCTTTCTCTATGCTTCGACTCCTTAGAGTTAGAGTCGCTTTGCATCAACTCCGTAGAGTCACTGCTTTAAACAAACCAGAGATCCCAATGCTTATACTGGGATTTATTGCCGCGGTCTTAAACGGGGTCATACTTCCAATTTCTGGGATTCTGTTCTCTAGCATGATCAAAGCATTTTTCAAACCACCTGAGCAGTTAAAATCCGATACAAGTTTTTGGGCAATCATCTTCATGCTTCTCGGTGTAGCTTCAATGGTGGTCTATCCGGCACAAACGATCTTTTTCTCTATAGCCGGATGTAAATTGGTTCAGCGGATAAGATCGATGTGTTTTGAGAAAGTTGTCCAGATGGAAGTTGGATGGTTCGATGAGACTGTAAACTCAAGTGGTGCTATTGGAGCTAGGCTTTCTGCAGATGCTGCTACGGTTCGTGGTCTAGTTGGAGACGCATTGTCTCAAAACGTTCAGAGCCTTGCGTCTGTAACGGCTGGTGTGGTCATCGCGTTTATGGCGAGCTGGCAATTAGCTTTTATTTTACTCCCGATGCTTTCGCTGATCCTGATCGGGCTTCGGCAAGTTGGCTTCAGTGCAGAATCGAAGGTACAAAATCAAAACCCTTCTAGAGTTTGTTTCAGTACGAAGTTGTCTATATTTCTTTTTCTGATGAAAAAGATTGAAAAACTGTTGGCAGAGAATGTATGAGGAAGCGAGCCAAGTAACGAACGATGCGGTCGGGAGCATAAGAACGGTTGCTTCATTCTGTGCGGAGGAGAAAGTGATGAAAATGTATAAGAAGAAATGTGAAGGTCCTATGAAAACAGGAATACGCCAAGGCATAGTTAGTGGTATCGGTTCCGGAGTTTCTTTCTTCGTCCTCTTCGCTTCTTTCGCCGCTAGTTTCTATGCCGGTGCAATACTTGTCGATGCCGGAAAAACAACCTTCGATTCTGTTTTCAGGGTAAAAACCAAAAAAGAATTTCAGAAAATCAATAAACTTGTTTCTGATTCCTTCTAAAGGCCATTTTGTTTTGTTTCAAAACAGGTTTTCTTTGCTTTGACAATGATGGCTATAGCTATTTCTATGCCGAGTTCATTGTCTCCTGATTCCAGCAAAGCTAGCAATGCAGCTGCATCCATCTTTGCGGTCATAGACAGAGAGTCGAAGATAGATCCAAGTGACTTGTCTGGGACAGTTCTTGATAATGTTAAAGGAGATATTGAATTTCGTCATATCAGTTTCAAGTATCCTTCAAGGCCAGATGTTCAGATCTTCCAGGATCTTTGTCTGTCTATCCAGGCCGGAAAGGTTAAAACTTTATCCTGAAACACATTTTCAGTTTGGCCGAATGAAAACCAAACATTTCAGTTAGATATATTGGAATTAGTTGGATCAATTATATCTTGAATTCTGTTTTTTTTTTTGTTGTCTCTCTCTGTTTCAGACAATAGCTTTGGTTGGAGAGAGCGGAAGCGGGAAATCGACAGTGATTGCGTTGCTGCAGAGGTTTTATGATCCGGATTCGGGTCAGATCACTCTTGACGGTGTTGAGATTAAGACCTTGCAGCTAAAATGGCTAAGGCAGCAAACTGGGCTGGTGAGCCAAGAACCGGTTTTGTTCAATGAAGCGATCAGAGCAAACATTGCTTACGGTAAAGGAGGAGATGCATCTGAAACCGAAATCATATCTGCAGCTGAGCTATCTAACGCTCATGGTTTCATTAGTGGACTACAACAGGTATTTTCAACGGCACCTAATCGAATGCGCAGCCCTAGATATCAAGATTCATACTAAACTGAAACATTAATTTACCATTGCAGGGCTACGATACAATTGTGGGTGAGAGAGGAGTTCAATTATCAGGCGGACAAAAGCAGAGAGTAGCCATAGCCAGAGCAATTGTTAAAGACCCTAAGGTGTTGTTACTGGATGAAGCAACAAGTGCTCTAGACGCTGAGTCAGAGCGTGTGGTCCAGGACGCACTGGACCGGGTTATGGTTAACAGAACCACCATGGTCGTGGCACATCGGCTATCAACAATCAAGAATGCCGATGTGATTGCAGTGGTTAAGGATGGTGTTATCGTGGAGAAAGGAAAGCATGACACTTTGATTGGTATCAAAGATGGTGTCTATGCTTCTTTAGTACAGCTTCATCTGAGTGCTTCTACATAAAAATATTATTTCCCTTCTTTTTTTATGAGTAATATAATATACAGTGGAATCAACACCGAAAAAGATTCAATTTTTAGATTCATTATGAGTGTTTGTAGATTTTTGTGTCAGTAAAACAAAAATGATATAGTCACAAGTCCAATATAACCAAAAAAAAAAAAGACATGTGTGGAGAACGTATAAGAAAGCTTCATTGGCTGCTGGAAAGTTGATATTTGATTCGTTACGTACTGCGATGCGATCATCATAATATAAAAATAAGGGTGAATTTAGTAGATATACGTAGATAACTTAAAAATTAGGTGGAACACGGAAATTAGTTATCCGGTAGTTTCATACCGAAAAACATCCTACTTACCCTCTAAAGAAACTAGTCTGCAAGTAACTGTGCCTGCAGAGAGCATTTAATGAAGCTGTCTCCAAATATCTCAATCGGCGGAAGATTTTGCAAAGATATTGTGATATTCGAGGATTTTGATAATATGTTACCTTTTTGTCATATTGTCTGCTAACCCATTTATTCATTGTACACTGCTACCCACTAACAGTGATACATTTCTAGCTAAAACTAACACAACGTAATACTGTTAAAAAGATTAATTCTAGTTAACTTGTCATGTCCGATAGCATTTATATCGTGTTAACGCAGTT
>OVBI01001868.1:0-27203 GCA_900406495.1 Sisymbrium altissimum | reverse complement strand
ACACATCATGTTCTTGGAGTCCCACATTTGCTGGGTGAGTTCAGGGACTGTTAGGGATCGGTACTGCTGAGATCCTCTTGAGGTAAGCGGAGCAAAACCCACCATGAAGAAGTGAAGACGTGGGAATGGGATCAAGTTCACAGCAAGCTTACGAAGGTCAGAGTTGAGCTGACCAGGGAACCTCAAACAGCAAGTCACACCAGACATAGTAGCAGATATCAAATGGTTCAAATCACCAACTGCAAACAGAGAACGAACCAAACATGAGAACCAAAAACACATACATCAACCAACCATGAGCACCTAAACTTCAAGAAACTACTATATAACAAAGCAGCAGTGTAAACTATCACTCTCACAACCACAAACGCAATCATTAATCAACAAAATGCAGTCTGCATATCCATTACGTTACAAGAAGTAGCATAAATGTTACACAACACATAACCAGAAAGTATTGTTCCAAGTCAGGACGAAAAACACACAATTCAGGAGATGTAACTAATGAGATCAACAGCACACAGATATTACCGAAGAGATACCACACAGATTCATATAAAGTGAGTGAGAGCATCTATGGGCTTAATCCAAGCAAGCAATCGAAATTAGATAAAAGAATCTTACAGCTAGGAGTGGTAAGCTTAAGAGTCCTGAAGCAAATGTCGTACAAGGCCTCATTGTCAAGAACCATACACTCATCAGCGTTCTCAACAAGCTGATGAACAGACAAAGTAGCGTTGTAAGGCTCAACAACAGTATCAGAGACCTTAGGCGAAGGAAACACAGAGAACGTCAACATCATACGGTCAGGATACTCCTCACGAATCTTGGAAATCAAAAGAGTTCCCATTCCAGATCCAGTTCCTCCTCCTAACGAATGACACACCTGAAACCCTACACAACCACAAACTTAAGGCCGCGAGTTCGATCCACACTAAAATCGAACAGATCTAGGATTTTTTTTATTTTACCTTGGAGACAGTCACAGTTCTCGGCTTCTTTGCGAACAACATCGAGGACGGAGTCGATAAGCTCAGCACCTTCAGTGTAATGACCTTTAGCCCAGTTGTTACCAGCACCGGATTGACCAAAGACGAAGTTATCAGGACGGAAGGTTTGACCGTAAGGACCAGATCTGAGACTGTCCATGGTACCAGGCTCCAAGTCCATGAGTACAGCACGAGGCACGAATCTACCGCAGCTAGCTTCATTGTAGTACACGTTGATGCGTTCGAGTTGTAGATCTGAGTCTCCGGTGTAACGACCGGTTGGATCTATGCCGTGCTCGGCGCAGACCACTTCCCAGAACTTGGCACCGATCTGGTTACCGCACTGGCCACCCTGGATGTGAAGGATCTCACGCATTTTCGATGGTTAAGAGAGGAAGTTGAGAAGGAAGAGGATCCGAATCTCGATAATCGAAATCCGGAGGATAGATCTAGGGTTTCTTTAGATGAAATGGAATGAGAGCGAGTGAGTGTGAGTGAGTTTTTATAGCAGCGGAGATGCCAACGGGTTTTTATTTTTATTTTTATTATTTTACTTTAATTTTTCCCTTATTGCTCTGTTTTTTTTTTGGTTATTTTCCCCCCTGAGGCTGAGGCGCCGATTTGTTTTTTCTTTTTCGAAATTTAAAATTAGTCCGTTTCTTTTGTGTAAGTGTGTAACTCCCCAATTTCAAAATTTTTTTATTTTTTTTTATTTTCGAATGTTTCTCTTCCCGTAATCCGTATATTGTTTTTTTTGTCAGGATACTGATACGGCAAATTGTATAAATTGTTTTTATATACAATGTGGTATTTTCTGCATTTATTTTCGGCCTATACATAAAGGTTAAAAAGGAATAATGGAGGAGCACATGTTTTAACAGAGGAGTATAACGTGTTTGGAAAGACGGATTTCACTTTGCTCAGAAATTATCTGTGGAATAGGTAAGGCAAAAAAAACACCGAGCACATCTTTTGCCTCTTTTGATTTGATTCATGGCTTTCTTTCTCAAGAATATTTCTAGACTGCAAAGATAAAATTTACACTCTTTCACCGAGTAACTACTCTTCAGTCTTATGAAAAATTGAATTCCAAATATATAACTCTGTCTGATTTACTCTACAAAAAAAAGAATTAGTTAAATTACCTCCAGTTTCGGATCTCCAAAATATAGCGTCTACGTGGTGTTTTTAGATACTGAATAAGTTAAGAGACCGAGTTTTATCGAAACAGACACTACGTGCGTATGTTAAGAAACTGAGTAAGTTAAGAAAGTTACTCAACAATTCAACTTCTCGAAACAGACGTTACGTGCGTGCGTACAGCTCCATTGGCGGAGTGTAACTCTCACTTCTTCGACTATAAATAGAGTTTCTCTTCCTCACAATTTTCTCACCAATTCTCTCTCTCTCTCTCTCTCTCTCTCTCTCTCTCTCTCTCTCTCTCTCTCTCTCTCGTTTTTTTAAAAATGATTTTAAAAAACGACTGTAACCGCTAGCATTTGTGATTAGCGTTTATAACTCATATTAGTGTTTTAGATTAACGTTTGCGTCTGAAATTAATTATAAACAATTTTATTTTATTTATTTTTGATAAAGGATATTCGTTTTAATTATGATAGATTTATGTTTTTAATGATGATAGACTTATATTCTAATAATGATAGACTATATAGATCGGCGGTTAGAATTTGTGTTTGCGTTAGAAATTCATACAAGTAAGAGATAAATCATAAAATATATAAATGTATTATCATTAAACAGTAGTATATTTTAGTAAAACTCGAAATATTGAATAAATATATCACAAAAAGAAATATGTCTACCAATTTTTTTATAAATCTATTATTACTAAAATATATCTATCATAACATACATACGTCCAAAAAGTCTTTGAGAAAGATTCTCTACCAATAACATGACATCTGCCTCAGCTAGGCCCACAAAGTTCCAATTGCTGGCTATGTCCAACATCATTCAGTATTTGGGGAAAACACATCTGTATAGGATTGTAAGAAGACTCTCATTGGAGAAACCATGATGAAGGCATTGTAGTGTGTAGCCCTTAAATCTCTCTCAAACTTCACCAAAGTTCTCATTGCCTTTTTGCACAAATCCAAAGATTTCATTCATTATCCTTGTTGATCTAGTTGTTGAAAAGAACTTGGAAAGGCAGGTTCTTTTGCATTGGTCCCAAGAGGATATTGATCCTTGAGGTAAACTCTTCTCATAAAGATGTGCCTTGTCCCCTAGAGAGAAAGGGAAAAGCCTCAACTTATAGGCATCCTCTGAGACTCCATTAATCTTCATTGTGTCATAAAGCATATCAAACTGGTCTAAGTGATCAAGGAGGTCCTCCATGGGCAGGCTATGAAACTTGCTGTTCTGAATCATACTGAGCAAGTTTCTCTTGATCTCAAAGTTGTTGTTATTTATGGCAGGTGGCATGATTCCAGCTCTGGTTCCATAGATGTTGGGTGCATCTATCTCTCCAATAGCTCTAGATGGTGTACCTTGAGCTATGGCCTCATTTCCTAGAGCATCTTGGTCCTGCTAATCCTGATTTTGATTTTTCATTACTGGTTGTTGTCCTTCTACCTCAGCAACTATACTTTGTACCCTTTTCTCATTTGCAATCTGTTTCTCCAAGGCTCTGATGTCAGCAACAATAGGAATCAAATTAAATGGTCTCTGCTTCTCAAATTCATACACTAGAGCACGTAAAAAAGATCAAACCACAAAGAACAAAAGTGTTATGTGTTAAGGTGACTTGATCTCAAATTAAAACCAATTATTAATGGCTTAAAATAATTTCAAAGATAGCAGCGACGCCAAATTGATAACAAAGTTGTTACAATTTCCTTCACATTACTAAAAACCCAATATTGGTCTCATCATTGTAGGTTAATATCAATCCACTTAGGAACAAATCAACACACTAGAGATACAAGATTAATGTCTAATTTAAATGTAATCAAGTATTTGAGATAAAACTAATATATAATAAAACAAATAATATGATTTAATAGACTATTATATTATTAAAATATAATATATCACTCACGTATAAGTCTTGATTAACTTTAAGGATATATATTAAAAAGATGTTATGCACAAAAACTGAACATTGCCATTAATTTTGATGATTAAAGAATCAACACTTTATATGATCTCACTTTTCAACATTATCTTTCTCAATTTCAGTCATTAATAGATAGCCACCAAAGACATATATTTACATTTTGAGCATATCATACACATTTTGATATGCATGTATAATAATATTAAGATGCATAATGAACTTCAATAAAAATTTTAATAACCAAAAAAATGTATATTATAAAGATTTAAAACAAATGTTGATGAAAAGCATAAACTTTGTTTTATAGAATCTTTTGCATCAAAGTAGATAAGATCATCCTTTCTAATAACAAAAATGTATAAAAATTTGGTCTCATAAGTATAAATTTTATGATATGATACATGATACATGCTACAATATTCTTTTTTGAACAACATTATTATATCTAATTTCATATCTCTCATTGTTAGGATTACCATCATTTTCTATAATATCATATTACATTAATTTCACAAACTAAAGATTTTGGATGAAAAAATCATATCATACAAGTTATAGATTAAAAAAAATTAATGAATAAAAAATGTAAGATATAATATTAATAGTTAAGCTGATTGATAAGTAATTAGACTAACAAACAAAATAACAATAAACCTATGAACTTCCGAAAGCTTCTTCTGATTGAGTGAAATTGTTCAACTGGAACAATCGTTTTTGAGGCACCTACGACATCCTACTAATAAATCTCTATTATTTACCTAAATAATAGTAGTAGTTAATATTAAATATGTCTTATTTGACTATTTTATATTCATTCTTCAAAGTTTTTTAAAAAGGTAACAATTTAAAGAATTAACTTATCATATAAATTAATAATAGTAATTATTAATAAATATGTGTTCTCTATTTTCATCTTTGATGTAATAGAAGCTTAGTCACTTTCGATACCACAAAAACTAACTCATAGACATCTTTATCTCCCTCCAAACATGGATAAATGAGGAGGAGATACATGTTGCTATAATTTATCTCGGTGCCAAGAGACTATTATGTTATACAACACAAGCACAAAGAGATTGGGCATCTTGAATCATAACTACTAATCTTCTTCCTCACTTAGTTTGACAATAGGTATAGATTTTGATAAAAGTGAAAAGCTGGTTTTTTCCCCTTTCTCATCAACAATACAAACTTTTACCAATTTTTCTAAAATATTTTGCTAACAATAAATTTTAACATTGAAATATTTATTGCTCCGAACCAAACAGTTTTTTTGGATCATAAAGTTTTTATCTTAATAGTTAAACTGATATTATAGCTAATTAGAGTTTTGATCCGCGCATTATGATTAATATTTTGAATGCACAGAAATATATAATATAAAAATAATTGATCACTGATAATTGATTTAATTTTCATTTTGTATGATTAACATTGTTTCAATATTATATTTTACATCATTTTTGTTAATTAATTTTAGTTAAACAATCGAAATCAACAATAGAATTAAGGACAAAATATTGCTTAAAAGACTCTAACTTATCTATATTCTAATCTAAAACAACTGATAAATCTCCAGAACTTAATTCCCAGCCAACAAAAAAAACTTCACCTTACAGCTTAGATTATACGGAAAGTAAATGATTACTCTTTTAGTGGAAGAAGAATCAAAGCATTACCGGCAAATCCCAAAACCAGTAAAACCTATAAATTTTATAAAATTAATCATTTTAATAGAAAAGATTTTGGATGACATACAGAAGATAAAACCTATAAAACATAAACCAAACAAATCAGAAGTTTATTATCTAAAGATCGGAAACATAAAAGTGGACATATCAAAAAACAAAATCGATCAAAAGAAAAAGAAAACAAATTTTTTTTTTCTCTGAAAAAAATATTATTACATTATATTTGGTTTAATATAGTTAATTTATTGATACACTATGATATATAAATTAGAGTATTTAGGAGCCATATATAAAATAATATATTAGTAAACATTATTGATTACAAATTTTGTTTTTTTTTTAAATATTAAAATAATTTCACACATACGCGATAGTAGTTTCGTAACCAGAATGTAGCAAGCGCATATCGGCGACGTTGACAGATAACAGATTCCCTCAAAAACGACATCGTTTACATTCATTTCACGGTCGTCCGCGCTTTTCTTCTTTGACCAAATCCCTGAGAATTTGTCTTTCGTTTTGTTTATTTCTGGAAAAGTTTAAATATTAATCTATCTCAAGAAAAAGCTTTGGGGGGTTTTCGTCGTCTCCTTCACCAAAAAAAAAAAAGTCGTCAAATTCCGAATCATCCCCTTGTTCCCATTGTAGCTTCCTCCAAATTTCTCCGTCGGGTTTTTCTCTCTTCACACGCAACCAAAATCGCCTTTGATTCTATTTCTCCTTTCTCTCATAGTTCTTGTAATTTCGTCTTTTCAGGTGCTTTTTAGCTTCTTTTTCTAGATTGTTTGATGAAACATAAGTTCTTTAATATGTTATGTTCTTAATACGTGATTCGGTTTGATTCCTTTTTATTAGGAAACTTGAATATCTCCAGGCGGTTTTGGTGATGATGTGTTTGGACATTCTAGGTGGAGTTATTAGATATTATATTTATCGTTAGAGTTGTATAGATTTATTCGTATACAAGTGGTGTATTAGTGGATGTGAAGAAGACTCTGTTTTCTGTGTAGATAAGATTATTGGAGAAGACTCTGTTTAGTTCTTGAGAAACTTTTAGTGTTTTGAGTTGGATTAGAGATGGATGGAGAAACTACTTCTTGGATCAGGAGAACGAATTTTTCTCATACGGTTTGTCATCGTATGATCAACCCAAGTTTAGAGTCTACGTCGTCGTTTAACAAGACTTCTGGATTGAAGAGAATGCCTCTGAGTTCACCATCGGATCTGAAGTCACTTGTTGGAGCTGCTTCTTCTTCACATGCTAAGCAGCAAGCGTTAGGTTTCAACTTTGGTTCGGAAATACAGAGGAATCCTATCACCAACAAGAAGAGGGCTACTTCTCCGTCTCCTCAGATGACTATTCCTGATTCTTTTCAAGAAGCCAAGTCTGATATCAAGAGGTTTTCAACTCCACATCCTATAAGGATGGGGCCAGAGAAGGAAAAGAAAGGGAAGTTGTCACGTAAATGTTCTTTTGAGAAACTATCATTGAGTTTACGGCCTCTTTCGCATTCGGGTCCTATTAGGGATCTTGGTACGCTGAAAATTCAAGATAGGGGTAAGAGTAAGAAGGAGATGAGGTTTACGAAATCTTTTGATTACGGAGGTTCTAGAGTAAATGCTATGGGAGTGCTTGAAGAGCATCTTATTGATGCATCAAAGCTGACCCGTGGAGACCTGTTTGCGCATGGGATTTATAGCCAACTTTACCATGGAATGTACAAAGGCGAGGCTGTTGCTCTCAAGATAACCAGCGCTCCTGATAATAGGGAAGACAGATTCTTGGGAGCTCGTTTGGAAAAACAGTTCATCAAGGAAGCCACTCTTTTGTCTCGACTAAGCCATCCGAATGTTGTCAAGGTGATTTGAATTGATGTTATATTATTAATGCTTCCTTTGGTGGCTTGATTTTCATCTTCCAACTCTAAGTGAAAATTAACAGTATAGTTTGTTTGATGATGTCTTGATTCAGTTTGTGGGAGTGAACACTGGAAATTGTATCATCACGGAGTATTTGGTTAAAGGGTCTTTGAGATCATATCTGCACAAGCTCGAGAAAAAATGCCTTCCTTTGCAACAGCTAATTAAGTTTGGTCTAGATATTGCCAGAGGAATGGAATATATTCACTCGAGAAAGATAGTTCATCGGGATCTTAAGCCGGAAAACGTGTTGATTGACAAAGACTTTAACTTGAAGATTGCTGACTTTGGCATAGCGTGCAATGAGGAGTACTGTGATATTTTGGGGGCTGAGACAGGAACTTATAGGTGGATGGCACCTGAAGTGCTAAGTCGGAAGCCACACGGAGGTAAGTCCGATGTTTATAGTTTTGGACTTGTTTTATGGGAAATGGCAGCTGGAGCAGTCCCATATGAGGAGATGACTCCTGTCCAAGCTGCTTTCGCAGTCATGCACAAGGTAAGTCATTCTGCATCTGCTACTTGTTTCTTGATTCTGTGATCTTGCATAGATGGAAAAGTTATGGAAAGTTTTGTGTCGTTATTGATCAGAACATTAGGCCTGCCATACCCAAGGATTGTCCAGCGCCAATGAAAGAGCTAATTGAACAATGTTGGTCGTTGCAAACAGACAAGAGACCAGAATTCTGGCAGATTGTGAAAGTGTTGGAACACTTCGAAAAGTCACTGAAAAACGAAGGGAGACTCAATCTTATGCCAAGCCAGATTTGTCCACAACTTAAGAAAAGTCATAAATACTGGAGTCAGATATTCGGGTCAATCCACCACCACCACCACCACCACCATGGCAACAGCAGCAGTACCAACAATATGTTAGGCTCAGCCTTATTACCTAAGCCTAAATTCGCTTGAGGGACTAGACTGTGTTGAGTCTCATTTTGTGAATATAAAAAAATGGTCAGTGGTTATGTGTTTTTGTTTATCCACTGTTCTCAATTTGAATTTGATATTGTTAGGACACCGTTCCAAAGAGCTTCTGTTTGGTTTGGCTAGGGTTTTTGTGAAGCCATGTCTTCTTTTTATTTTACTTGTAATTGGATTGATGATTGTTTGTTTCATAGATTATCGCTTATATTTTGAATTAAGATTAATTATAATGAAGAAAAGATCCTTAAAGTCTGAAGAAATATTACAAACCAACCATGCCCACAACCTGCTCGACGAAATAACCCTAATTTTACTACAAGAACACGAAAACTCAAACACCAGTAGAACCAAAACCTCCTTCACCACGAACAGTAGCGTCCAAATCTTCAACCTCCATGACGTCAGGCGTAACAATCTTCTCAATTATCATCTGCGCGATACGATCTCCCAACTTCACCTCGAAATCAACATCGGAGTGATTGAACAGAATCACACCAACAGGTCCTCTGTAATCAGCATCAATGACTCCAGCTCCAACATCAATCGAGTGTTTCCAAGCAAGACCAGATCTCGGAGCGATTCTTGCGTAAGTTCCTTCAGGGACAGCGACACTGAGATCCGTCGGGATAAGCGCTTTGCCTCTCGCTGGAACTTTCGAATCCACCGCACTTGATAGATCGTATCCAGCAGAGAGAGACGAACCTCTCGTTGGCAAAACAGCTTTCTCTGAGAGTTTCTTCACTTTGAAGAATGGTTCGGAATCTCCTCCATGGACTCCGTTTCTGTCGAGCTTCTGGAGTTTAGCCACTGGTTCGTTGACGCAAGCCATCGTGGGAAATGAGATACGAGTTGTTGATAACCGCCGCGAGTAGAGAAACCCTAATTTCAATTGAGGTTGGCTTGTTGTTGTTTTGAAGAAGAGGCGTCGTAGTTCCATCATTAATGTAGACATTTTCTCTTTAGTGAGTGAATGGCGCCAAACTTTCCCGCCTCCCACTCTAGAACTTGTAAAAACCTTATGGACTTTAGCGGTTCATTAATTGATCGGCCCATTAGCCCAATTATTTAAAATAAATGAAATTAGGGTTTATTCGGTGGGGTTATCAGTTTATGATCTTTCTTTCTCTGTTTTCGTACTGTCTTTCGTCATGATTTCTCGGATACTCCATGGAAGAAGGTCGGTGGAGTTGCAGAAATGGCGTAATCTGAGAGTTTCAGTGAACTTTCTGCAAAATGCATTTGCTTTTTCAAACCCCTTCTCTTCTTCTGCAAATGTGAGCCCTGAAGGAAACACTTTCACAGTCACTTATCTGGTTGAATCGTTGGGTTTAGCTAACAAACTAGCTGAATCGATCTCAAGGAAAGTCACCTTCGACGACAAGGTAAATCCAGATTCTGTTTTAAATCTTCTCAAAAGTCATGGTTTTGAAGATTCTCAGATTTCTAGGATCATCAGCACTTACCCAAGATTGCTCTTAGATGATGTTGAGACATCTCTTGGTCCAAAGCTTCAGGCTTTGAAGTCCAGAGGAGCTTCAAGCTCTGAGCTAGCAGAGATTGTTTCAAAAGTACCTAAAATCTTGGAAAAGAAAAATGGAAAATCTATTAGCTTGTATTATGATTTCGTCAAAGACATTATGCAAGAAGAAGGTAAGGTAAGTGATTCCTGGACAGAGGGTAAGGCTGCGAATAGATTCAGAAACATATCTGTTTTGAGAGAATTGGGTATGCCTCAGAAGTTGCTACTCTCATTGCTCATCTCCAGGTGCCAACCTGTTTGTGGGAAAGAGAAGTTCGACGAAACTCTCAAGAAAGTAGTTGACATGGGTTTTGATCCGACCGAGCTCAAGTTTGTGGAAGCTCTGCACGTAGTCTACGAAATGAGCGATAAAACGTTAGAAGAAAAGGTGAATGTGTACAAAAGGTTAGGCTTTAGTGAGGAAGATGTATGGAAGATTTTCAAGAAGTGGCCTTTCTCTCTGAAATTCTCGGAGAAGAAGATAAGTCAGACGTTTGAAACCCTAAAGAAGTGTGGTCTTGTCGAGGAAGAGATTCTTTTGGTGTTGAAGTCGCGTCCACAATGTATACGCTCTTCAGAGAAGAAGATATTGGAGTCTATTGAAATGTTTCTAGGGTTTGGATTCAGCAGAGATGACTGTAAGATGATGATCAAGCGGTTTCCTCAGTGCTTTGGATATTCTGCAGAGTCGTTGAAGAAAAAGTTTGAGTTTATGGTGAAGAAGATGAATTGGCCACTAGATGCTGTGGTATTGTCCCCTTCAGTGTTTGGACACAGCCTTGAGAAGAGGACTGTGCCAAGGTGTAAAGTAATCAAAGCTCTCATGTCCAAAGGATTAATCAGAAGTGAAAACCCTCCTATATCATCTGTCTTGGTATGTACTGATCAGAAGTTCTTGAACAGATACGTGATGAAGCAGGGTAAGCTAGTGCCTGAGTTAATGGCGATCTTCAGCGGACATCGTGTTTCATGGTTTCATTGGTGAGTCTTTTGACAGACAACTAGGAAGAGTTTATATTTAAGAGGTGTCTTAAACCATTTTTTGTAGTCTCTGTTTGACTTGGATCCGAGCCGTTTCTAATATACAACTCGATTGGGGAAATAATAGATTGTCTTCTTCCATTAATTCATTGTTTTTCTGCAATCCAATTATTAGATCAATATTTGATTATTGATATACATAAATACTGCATTGATACCGCACTACGCGAATTACTCTCACAATCACAGAAAAGTTTGATGATATTTTGTATTTTGAAGACTAATATAAATGGCTTTTATACTATTCCAAGAAAACGGAAGATTCTGCAGGAGTTTTAGAGCTTTAGTCGACAACAATGCACATTCTTCCCCAGAGTTCATCTCGCAAGCGACACGGCCTTTAATTTGGACGACGAGGTCATCATCTATACACCCAATTTTCTTTAGAACATCGATCTGCAAGAAGAGGTTAAAGCTCTACATGTTACTGAAAATTCATCATACATAAAGAGGACACAAAAATTGCTTGCGAACTTTTCTCAGCTGATCGTACCCTGCCCTGTAACGCAGGCATCTATAAAAGGGCTTCATTGGACATTTGAAATTCGTGATCTTTGAGATCTTTCTTATGCTTCCTAATATCCCTTGCTAAGCTTCATGTGCTTATCCAATTTGACACAACCGTGGCACTTATTCATCGAGGAACCTTTAACTACGATGCCAAGTAAATTGTCTACGCCCTGTAAAACTACATACATGAGCAACAAATTTATAAATCAGAGAAAAGAAAAGCGGAGACTGAGCCGTCACCGTTTCCGATTTCATGACCACTACTCTTCCTGGACATAGGTTGACTACATGACTGCTTCCGACATTTTGCTGTTACACTCGTTTGCTTCCATATACAGCTCATAGTAATCTTCAATGGCCAGTTCACCTTTAATACATCTGGACGCACAAAGCAATAAGTCAATCTGACGGTCAGAATTAATTGGTACCAAACCAACGGCACAGATCCCATAGTCGTCAAAGTATATTAACAGAATTAAAAAAAAACTTATCCAAACATTTGAAAAATGCCACTGGCTATTATCTCTCTCCCAACCTCATCTCCTTCCCACTTCTTCCCTCCCCGCCGCATTCATGCAAACCTCCGACGTATTTCCGCAGCTCGATCTTCCATTCAAAAGAATCAAACAGGAGTCATCATCATCGGCGCAGGACTCGCTGGTTTAGCCGCAGCAACTCGACTCACCTCAGAACAAATCCCTTTCCTACTCCTAGAAGCTTCCGACGGCGTCGGTGGCCGCGTCCGCACAGACACCATCGACGGCTTCACTCTAGACAGAGGATTTCAGATTTTCATCACCGCGTATCCCGAAGCTAAGAAGCTTCTAGATTACGAATCCCTTGATCTACAAAGATTCTACGCAGGAGCTAAAGTTTTCTACAACGGGAAGTTCCACACTGTTGCTGATCCTCTTCGACATTTATGGGACTCCCTTGCCTCTCTCACGAACCCGATAGGATCCGTCGTGGACAAAGGTCTTATCGCGTTGACTAGAGCTAGAGTTTTGATCAAATCAGACGAAGAGATATTGACTGACTCTGACGAAGTTCCCACCGTTGATCTTCTCCGGAAGATCGGTTTCTCCGAGGAGATATTGGATCGGTTTTTCCGACCGTTCTTCGGTGGGATTTTCTTCGATAGAGACCTCGAGACGACGTCGAAGCTATTCGATTTCGTTTTCAGGTGTCTTGCTCTCGGAGAAAACACGCTTCCTTCCTTGGGAATCGGAGAGATACCTAACCAGTTGGCTGCTAAACTACCAGCTGATTCCATCTTGATGAACACAAGAGTCGCTTCGATAGACTATCCAAATCCAAACGGGTCGGGTTCGGGTTCGGGTTCACCTATTGTGAGACTCCAAGACGGTACCGTTTTGAAGGCAGAGTTAGGTGTTATATTAGCCGTGGAGCAACCAGAAATGTGTAAGCTTCTTAACGGGATTAGAGAACCGGTTGTTATGACTAAACCGGCTCGGAGTACTATTTGCATTTACTTCGCAGCTGAATCGAATCAGATACCGGTGCAAGATCCGGTTCTGTTTCTCAACGGGTCAAATACTGGTATTGTCAATAACATGTTCTTCGCTACAAACGTTGCTCCGACATACGCGCCTCCTGGAAAGGCTTTGGTTTCGGTATCGTTGATCGGTTCGTTCGAGGATAGATCTGATGATGATTTAGCAGCAGAGGTTATCCGAGAACTCTCTGGTTGGTTCGGTGAGTCTTCGGTTATGTCATGGAGACATTTGAGAACTTATAGGATCCAGTTCGCTCAACCGAACCAATGCCCGCCCACTGATTTGGTTAAGGATCCTCGGGTCGGGTCGGGTCTTTACTTATGCGGTGATTACATGACTTCTGCTACCTTTGATGGGGCTTTGGTCTCTGGGAGACGAGCTGTGGAAGTTTTGTTACGAGATAAAGGACTAAATTGAGAATATCCTCAAACGGAATTTCAAGTTTCTTTTTAAAAATTCTTTTTGTAACTACTATTACTATATTCATCCCATGTTGTATATTATGCATCCTTTAAAACCATATCCTGAATACTAGTGCCAACTGGTTCGTCTGTATACACCTACAAGACTAAATGTTTTCGTACTGTTTTCTCTGATGCTCCATGTAAGAAGGTCGGTGGAGACGACTTTGAAGATTAAACACTTTCAGGTTAAGTGAGAGCGTGTCCGGTCAGCTTTCATAAATATAAACTTACACTCCGGTCACATATAGACTAGCCGCAAACACGATGTCGCGTTTTATAGCATTTGAAGCCGCATCCATTTTCTTGTGTAACGCTGAGTTCCCCATAATGGCGGCTGCATTCTTGAACTCGCGGCACGTCTCATCCAACCTCACAATGGTCCGAACTATCAGACCTTCCGGGACATCTGTCAATTCGCATATCTCTGCAAATGGAGTCCCCTGCAAGATATCAAGCATACGATATGTTCAGTAAGATGTATCAATCAGCGCAATGTAATAAGAAAGATCGCTCTCTGGTTACAGACCTTTGCCCATTCATAAACGACTTCGACCAGACCAAATTTGAGATTCTCCTGGGCATATTCTTCAGGGTCTATTTGTAAGTTGTAATGAGCTTGAAGCTCACCAAGTCTGATTGCTGTATCATAGACTCTGTCCAAAAGAAGAGGGGTCAATAACTAAACTGATCATCTCATACTAAGATGGATTACTGTGTGATCGTAAAAAAACCTTTGCTTAGCCTTAGCAAGTTTGGGAGTAAGAGACGGCGCCGAAGTATTTTTCTGTTGGAAGACAAAGGCAGACATTATAGCCACTGCTTCTTCTGGTTCCAATTCTTCGAACTGATTCTCGAACAGACACACTGTACAAATCAATTCTTCCCCAGAATTCATCTCGCAAGCGACACGGCCTTTGATTTGGACGACGAGGTCATCATCTATACACCCAATATTCTTCAGAACATCGATCTGCAAGAAGAGTTTAAAGCTCTACGTGTTACTGAAAATTCATCGTACATAAAGAGAAAACAAATATGCATGTCAACTTTTCTCATTTCACCGTACCCTGCCCTGAAACGCGGGCATCTGTAATAGGGCTTCATCGGACATTTGGAATTCCAGATCTTTGAGATCTTTCTTATGCTTCCTAATTTCCCTAGCTAACTTCATGTGCTCATCCAATTTGACACAACCGTGGCACTTATTCATGGACATCTTTTCTATTAGGCTGGCCCATTTATAGTACGTCTCCACAAGCTCCGCATCTTTCAGCTTCAGATCTGAAACAGAATCATGAAATGAGTTTATGAGGCAAATGAATTTGCAGCCAGAAGAGAATGATACGGGGCTAGGATTTAGTTGAAGAACCTTTAACTGGGTCTAGAGCAGGAGGGAACTTGTTTCCGCCTGATTTCAGATCCAAAAGCTGTTGAACCGTCTGAGAAAAAGCTGCCTTGTTCCCATCCTCGAGTAGACGCACATGATCAATCTTTATCTTGCTAACGCATATGCACAAGAATTCTTTGTTATCAAACCCTTTGACCTCATACCCTACACCAGCAGCGGCTCCATGGTACGGGAGCTCTATCTTGACAAGACCGGAACCTTTACGAGAGCTCGCCGTCGAATAATAGTCATCCTCAAAACCACGTTTTGACTTGGGAGCAATAAAAAAACCTTGAGAGGGCTCTGTGCTTTTCTTGCCAATGCTGACCATATTTTTCTCTGGTGGCGGTATTTCAGATTTTATCACCAACACAACATATTGTCTGTTAGTGTTTGTAGGTCCCTTCAGTACGACTCCAAGTAAATTGTCTACTCCCTGTAAAATTACACACATGAGCAACAAAATTATGAATCAGCGAAAAGAGAGGCGGAGACTGAGTCTCACCGTTTCCGATTTCATGACCACTACTCTTCCTGGTACAAGATATTGCTGGACATAGGTTGACTGCATGACTGCTTCCGACACTTTGCTGTTACATTCGTTTGCTTCCATATACATCTCAAAGTAATCTTCAATTGCCGGTTCACCTTTAATACATCTGGATGCACAAAGCAATAGGTCAATCCGTAATATAATCTGGACGAGTTGGATACAGAGGTGACACAAACAAAACGATAGAATAACCGTGTTTTCTCTACAATTCTTAGGAGACTACAAATATCAGTGCTGTCGATATAAAAACTTTTAGCAGTTTTGCTGACTTTCAAGTATTAGTAAGAGAAGGGTTTGGCCTTACTCGATAGTTTTGACTGGTAGAGACCGTTTCAGCATGAGAAGCTGTTGTTTCTCGGGCAGCTTCTTCTGGGCATGGAACTCAGCAAAACTTCTTTTCAGCATGTCCTCCACCTTACAACAACAACCATTTGAAAACTAGCAAGTCAGAAAAATCCCAGAGAAAGGCCTGGTAGCTAAACACATGCACTGCCAAGGCTAATGGGCTAGAAATCAATGGGAACTAAAGGCATGCAACCATATGAGATGGCAGATCAATGGTCCAGACATTAAGATACCTTCAATTCTTCAACACGTAAGAGATGGAGGATCATTATATAGGTTAGTCGGAACTGAGATTCTAGTCTTGTTGCGCTTCCAACAATTACACGCCTCAGATCACTCTCATCTGGAACTTCATCGCGACACATGACAACAACTGTGCCGGTTTTGTCAAGTCCTCTTCTGCCCGCACGCCCAGCCATTTGAGTATACTCTCCAGGAAGCAATTGTCTAAATTCCTTTCCATCAAACTTCCTCAAAGCATCAAAGACAACCTGTAGCGGATATCATGGAACAGTAAGATATAGGCAAACTTCGTAGAGGAAATGTGAATATTCACATTTGTTAAAAAGAAATTCATACACACTGGAGATAAAAACTTGGAATGGCATTCTCAACAGCTCAGCAATATCATTAAACTCCCCCCCCCCAACAAATGTGATATGACAATATATATGATACGTATGTTGTAAAGAACAATCCACTTAACATTGTAACACTAAATTTACATTTGCAACAAAACCAGAATTGCCTCACCGTTCTAGCCGGAGCATTAACCCCCATAGCAAATGTCTCCGTTGAAAATAGCACCTGTAGAAAGATTACAAACAATTAATTACCAGAGAGATTAAAACAAACAACGGACACATGGTAACAGGACGTCAAATACGGCAGCAATCAGGAGGATAGAATAATATTTATTCTAGCACTATACTTATGGTGTAGGCTCAAATAATAGCACAAGAATTAACCCCCGACTATATAAGCCTACCTTAATAACACCACGGCAAAAGAGCATTTCAACAACTTCCTTTACTATTGGAAGCAGCCCAGCATGGTGAACACCGATTCCTCTATGAAGTAGGCTTTGGACTCTGAGGACCTTTAAAATGTGTCACCCCAATAGTTCATGAGTATAATGAAATCAAGGCACCTCTCTAAATGCAATATGTGAGAAGACATGAAATTTTTAAGATAAGCAACCTGAGGTAAATTTCGATCAGACCCTTTCAATCTCGAAAAAGCTTTATCGCAGAAGACACGGATTTCACTTTTCTCAGAACTAGTAGTGAGGTCAGTCCCAGTCAAAGCGTCGGCACATCTATTGCAATAATTCTTCGAGAAACAGAAGACAACCACCTAGTGGGAAATGTAAAATTAAAAGGTTAGTCATAAAGACCAGAACGAACTACACATAAGATTGAATATAAACCTCATAACCATAGAGGAAATAAAAGTGACATCTAACATACAGGCAATAGGGACTTTTTCGAGAGCTTGTTAATAAGCAGCAACCAATTTGAAGCTGCTGATCGTCTAAATGCCCCATTGTTCTGGCCGTTACCACCGTAAGAGGATTTTCCCAAATCTTTTACATTTGAGTGTTTATTCTGCTTGCCACGAGAGTGAGCTTCATGTTTCTGAGTTTTGTTCCCATCTTGACGAGCTGAAGATCCCGTCTGCTGTTTAGGACCGACACTAACTGCACTTGAGTTCTTCTTCTTGTGTGCATCTTTAGCATCCTTTATCCCTTTAGAAAGAAAAACTTCATTTTCACAAACTTTGTAGAGCTCGCCAGAATAAAATAGGCAATGCTCTAGCGGAACTGGTCTTTTTGTTGTGCTGAAAACAAATCCCACAATAGTACGAAGGTTAAGATTTTCATTGCCAATCACTGGATTATATTCACCATTGTTTTACCAGGATACATTGAATCTCACCCAGTAACACGTATCTCTTTTTGTTTTGTTCGGCCAATCCAATCAGCAAATTCAAATGTGTTCGGCACCTATAACAAATTGAAATTTAGCAATACATGTTAGTAGGTGAAATTAAATAGAGAATAATGACTGAACCATGAAGCCATATATATCTTCATAAATGCTAGAAACTGAGGGGCTAATTCATAAGGAACCCAACCAACTGAGATCCGAAGAAAAATAAATAAAAAGTCACCAATTCTTTTCAAACTCATCTACTGAGAAAACCCATAGCCAAGCTTAAGTGCATGTGGTAAACACAACTAATACTTTGAAAGAACTACATTTTCCAAACGCACGAACATAAGAGCAACAAGAAGTACCGTTGCAGAAAGAAGGACAAAATTTATATGCCTTGGCAACATGATGATGACTTCTTCCCAAACAACCCCTCTCTCTACGTCATTGACATAGTGAACTTCATCAAAAATAACCTGCCAGTCAAATGAACGGGAACAAGAAAACATGATTGAAGCTTTTTTTTTTTTGGTGATACATGATTGAAGCTTTACACAACCACAAAGGTCGCTGAGAAATGGAACAGAAGAAAGTAAAAAAGTTCTTTTACCCATTCTATATCACGTATGATATCAGCACCACGGTAAAGCATTGACCTTAATATTTCGGTCGTCATGATCAGACAAGATGCCTCTGGCCTTATGCTAACATCACCTGTGAGAAGTCCTACATCAAACTTCCCACAAAAGTCTCTGTATTTTTGGTTGCTGATGGTTTTAATTGGCGCAGTATATACAGCTCGTGTACAGTGCTGAACAGAGGGACACTGATCAGTCAACAGAACAAAGAATCTAATAATAAGAACACGATCAATGTTCTTCGGAGTTCTCTACCTTGGTGGCCAAAGCGAAAGCATATTCTGCAACAACTGTCTTCCCCGCTGATGTATGGGCTGCTACAAAAACAGACTCCCCCTTTTCTAAACAACAGATAGCCTGTGGGCATAAGACACTCAGTTAAATACTGAAAATTCACATATTACAGGAAACCAAGCATGTTCCTCAAACATCCGCAAACTAAAAAAGTCAAGGGAAGTACCTCCTTCTGAAAGTTGTCCAATTCGAAAGGGAACTCCATCGCCATGTCAGGAACAAGCTCATAGAACCGGTCTGCAATGTCTTGGCTATCTCCTTTAGTGGCCCATCCCTAAAAGAAGAACACACTATTAATCATCTTGATGGGAGGGAAATGAAATCTCCAGATGCGGAATCCACTTTGTTACCTCTTTCCGTAGTTGTTTATCGCTGTTCCCAGTAATTGCCTCTTCCGACAATATTGCTGTTTTAGCTGATGACAAAATTTCATCCAGCACAGTGACGTCAGTCTCTATCCCCTTGCTGGGTTCTCTACTTTTGCTCGCTTCAGGTGCAGGTTCAGCTTCTGCCTTTGGAGATGCAGATCCTTCTGAGCGATCTTCATAATAGTACTCGTTAGTAGAACAAACAAATGAATATTATAGGAATAACGCATAACTGACGTCACGTACCATCTCCATCATGTTCGGAGACAGTATCTTCTTCCAAAACCGTCTTGAACAGATCATCAAATTGTATAGACAATTTGCTCTGAGAATTTCACCAACACAAAGATAGTAAAAAGGAATGTATTACTATAAAAAGAAATGTCACATATACCAACGGCATTGATCTACATACCGACTTTTCATCTGGAGCATTGCCATGTGAATTCTGATCCTCATAAACGTTCCATGATTGGGGATATGGCTTCAAAGGAAAACAGGATGATGAAATGAATCAATCAACACTGAACTATATCTAAATTTACTAAATAATAAAAATAGATGGTGATGATAAGATAAGATACCATTAGATCTCCAAGATCTAGACTCTGCTTGAAACTAGGAGGAACAGTCTGAGCAGGACCTCCATTGAGCACTTCCTGTACCCATCGGCCATCACGCACACCATCTGGAAGGATTCTCTCTGAAGCCTGTGAATCCTCTAAGCCACCTGGACGGAAAGGGCGATTATTGACACTCCCTCTCAGAAAATCCTTTGGAGGTCCCACCATTCTCGGAAAAAATCCAGAATCTTGATCTCCGTACATTTGTTCTGATAAATCCACCTAAGATAATATGACAATCCATTTCTCCAAACTAGAGTCAGAAAACAGAAAGCTAACAGCAGTCCATTCTTCTACCAAGAAATTTCTAACCCTTTGGATAACATCACTGTCTAAGTTAAAGATAATTCACAAATCTGAAGTCAGAAAAAAAAAACGAGTTACCTCCACTGATTTTGGCTCCCATCTTCCGTTTCCAGTATCCTTTTCTGTACGCCTAAACGGCAATTCCCAAGTTGGAACTACAACGGATCTAGGCAAAGAAGGTTGAAGAGGCACCTTCACTCTAGCAAACCAATCAAAATCCCACTGATTCTCAGCGTTTTCAGCAGAAAATTGTTCAGGTTCCAGCCTTGGGAGGAGATATTTCTCCTCGATATGTTCCTTTATCGATTCTTTTGTTTCCTTAGCAAATGCAGGAGGCTGAGAATATACACATGTAGAGAAACATAAATAAGCTTTTGAGCAAGAATTAAACAACGAGTCCACACTATCTAACTCCTCCCTAATCAACAAACCAGTCAGTATGATACATCTTCGAGCAAATACACCAAACGCATAGTTATTAGCAAAATCAACTAATTTCTCAGTATCAACGCAACAAGTTGCATCATAACTCTGTAGTGCCCCAATTTTGATGACGTGATCAGTTTCTAGCCGTTAGATCAAGTAATCGGAAAGAAAACTCACTGAGACGAAATCGGGGAGTGAGTTCACTGCGTCTTCGCTCTCTGCTGTGTACAGAGGCTCGACGCGGAGGTGACCACCATGACCGGAGATTCCGACACGGAAGGCGAGCTCGTTGGCTGCTTCGACTCTGTTCATTCTCTGCTTTACTCAGTATTTGTTATCTACTTTCGCATTCCCTTATTACGCCGTCTCTTCTCTCCGTAGTGTTACTCAGCGAACGGTGTGGGAAGGAGGAGGATCCGGTGAAAGGGAAGAACTATGACGCTTCTCTCCGGTTGAATTCTGCGGCTCTGCAACGCCGTGCCGTTTAAGAGCTACAAACGAGGAATGTTTGCTGTCTTTTAATTCTAATGGGCTCGAAAATAGCCTCACTTAGGCCCAATTGACATTTCCTTATTTGATAAGTAGTAGTGCTTGATTTACAAGTAACAGATTGGTTAAGTGAAAAGAGATATCAAAAACCCTAATAGAAGACAACAACCAAAGGGAAATCGTTAAGAATGATTTGTCTAAGGGAAGTTCACCTTGTGCAATCAGAAGAAAAATAAGAAGGTCAAGATTCCGAAGAGCAACAACGAAGAGCTGGTGGGTTTTCTTCACGAAACGGGATCAAGAGAAATCGTGGTCTTGTGCCATGGATTTCAATCTGAGAAACTTCAGAGCTTCGAACTTCACCGAACAAGCTCACGAACTCAATCACACGAATCAAGCTTGATACCAAGAAACAGAACAAACACGCTGAAACTGTTGACCCGGTGTTCACCTCACTTCCCAAATGGAAAGCAGCTATATCTCACCGGGGACGGACGGAGCCGTCAATCCACTAGCTCCGGCGTCCTCGATACCGGAGGTCACCTACTCAGTTACAACGATAACACCACTCTCTCTCTTGAACTAATACAGACTTCGATCGTATCAATATACGTCCTATCTCTACGGCCTTTACACATAGACCTTATAACTAATGAGAATACACGCACACACGCGCACGTGCATCCCAAGAGAGAGAGTGAACCAGCTAGAAAACCAATCCTAATAACCGGACCTAATTACAAGTATCCTGAGGTACAATCTAACCCAAGACCCTCTATGCAACCTAGAGACTTTCTAACACTTAGGATATCAAACTGAATCTTGGCTATAATCTAACAAATCTCCACCTTAGACAAGATTCAAAAAAAACAAAACTAGAACAATACCAAAAGAACTCCAATGCCAAACCTCTGCACTCTCCACCGAATGTAGACACGTCCTCTACCGGACGACTTGAGACACAGCTCAAAACCAAACTAGTCTTTGGTAACACGAAGCATTCTCAGTGCTTCCCTCAGCTTCACAACTGGCAAAACCTTCGTAAATATATCTGCAGGATTGTAAGCCGTTGCAATCTTAGTAACCTGAACTTCTCCAACATTAATCAAGTCCCTCACAAAATGATACTTGACTGCGACATGTTTTGTTCTCTCGTGAAAGACTGCATTTTTTGATAACGCAATCGCACTTTGAGAGTCACAGAACACTTCTACATTATCTTGAGGAAAACCCAACTCCTCTGCAAAACGCTTGAGCCAAACACCTTCCTTTACAGCCTCTGACAGAGCTACGTATTCGGCCTCAGTAGTAGATAAGGCAACAACTTTCTGCAGTGATGATCTCCAACTCACAGCGTTTCCTCCTGCTGTAAAGACCATACCTGTTATTGATCTCCTGTGATCCAAATCTGCTGCATAGTCTGAATCGCAATATCCTCTGATAATAAGTCACCTCTTCTTTTATAACTCAGGCGAGTATCAATAGACCCTTTGATGTATCTGAGCAACCACTTGACACCACTCCAATGTTCTTTGATAGGATTTGTCATGTACCTACTAACAAGTCCGACTGGGTATGCCAAATCAGGGCGTGTACCCACCATAGCGTACATAACGCTACCAACTGCACTCTGGTAAGGAATGTCCTTCATATAACCGGCTTGTGCGTGTAGCTCTGGTTCTGTGGCTGCCTTGAACTCGATGTGCGTGCCCATTGGAGTACTAACTCCTTTAGCTTGATCCATTCCAAAGTTAGACAAGACTTTCCATAGGTAGTTTTCTTGAGAAATCCAAAGTCCATTTTGAACTCTATCTCTGACAATCTCCATCCCGAGAATTTTCTTAGCATTCCCTAGGTCTTTCATTTCAAATTCTGAGCTGAGAAGAGACTTGAGACGATCCACTTGATCTTTTTCAACTGACTCAATCAGAATATCATCAACATATAGCAATAGGTAGACGTAGACACCATTCTTAAATTCCTTGTAGTACACGCACTGATCATAATCACTTCTACTATACCCTTTACTTCTCATGAAGTCATCAAACCTCTTGTTCCATTGTCTAGGAGATTGCTTTAGACCATATAAGGATTTCTTTAACAAACAGACTTTATCCGGGTGCTTCTCGTCAATGTAGCCTTCGGGTTGTTCCATTACTATAAATTCATCAAGGTTGCCATGTAAGAACGCAGTCTTTACATCTATTTGCTGCAATTCCATGTTGTAGTGAACAACTGCTGACAGTAGATATCTGATCGAGACGTGCTTAACAACTGGAGCAAAAATTTCTTGGTAGTCAACCCCTTTCTTCTGAGAAAATCCTTTTGCTACTAACCTTGCTTTAAAACGTGGAGCTTCTACTCCAGCAATTCCTGGTTTTCGTTTGAAGATCCACCTACATCCTATGGCTTTCTGATTCTCTGGCCTGTCAATTAGAACCCAAGTATGATTCTTTTTTAATGAGATCATTTCTTCATCTGCAGCTTCGGTCCAAAGATCACTGTCAGCATCTGCCATAGCTTCCTGAAAAGATGAGGGCTCAGGTGTTGCGTCTTCTGATAAACCACAGACAAAACCTGCAAATTGATCCTCCCCATCAAGTTCATCACATTGGTAGTCACTCAATCTCACTGGAGGCTTTGTATTTCTCTTCCCTCTATCCCGAGCTAATTGATAGTTACTCAAATCAGGTGACTCTTGACTAATATTATCATCATGATTAACTGGAGTCGGATCTGATTCTCTGCTATCTCCACCTTGAGATGTACTTTCCCTCTCAGATGACTCTATTGGTATTTCAAGATTCACCAACCTGACTGAGTTGTCTACAGTATCAGTGATCGTGTTGTCGAGTTCCTTGAAAACAGCTTCTTCTCTAAACACAACATTTCGGCTGATCACTATTTTTTGGTCCTCGAGAAGCCATATTTTGTAACCCTTCACTCCTTCTGGATACCCTGTGAACACTCCCCGTTTTGCTCTTGGATTTAACTTTCCATCATCTGTATGTGTATAAGCGATGCAACCAAATCTTTTGATGTCTTTAAGAGATGGCATTACAGAGGTCCAAAGTTGCTCTGGAATCTTGAATTCGATTGCTGATGAGGGGGACCTGTTGATTAGGTAGACAGCAGTAGACGCGGCTTCAGCCCAAAACTTTACTCCAAGACCACTTTCACTAAGCATACTTCTGACCTTGTTCATGATGGTCCGATTGAGCCTTTCAGCCACTCCATTTTGTTGTGGCGTGTAGGTACAAGTTCTGTGCCGAACTATTCCTTCTTCTTTGCAAAATGAATCAAACTGGAGATTGCAGAACTCAAGGCCATTGTCAGTACGGAGCTTCTTGATTTTCCTTTCACTTTGTGTTTCAACCATTTTCTTCCAGTTAACAAAACTCTGGAAAGCTTCATCCTTAAACCGCAAGAAGCGAATCCAAACTTTTCTAGTGTAGTCATCCGTGAAGAAAATGAAATACTGGCTCTTGCTTAAACTCATTGGAACATTTGGTGATCCCCAAAGATCCGAGTGTATGTAATCCAGCTTGTTCTTTGTAACATGTTGAGCTGGACTGAAGCTCACCCGATGTGTTTTTCCTATTACACAGTCCTCACAGAATGGGAGTTTACCGATATCTTGATCACCAAAACATCCTCCTTTTGCAAGGACTTCCATGCCTTTCTGCCCGAGGTGACCCATCCTACTGTGCCAAAGCTGAGTTTTGTCTTCCTTTATCTCTATGTTGGACGTTGAACCTGAGAGTTCTAACGGAACATTACCTAGAAGAGCCGAACCTTGAAGTATGTACAACGCTTTTCTTCTATGTCCTTTCATGAAGACAGTGCATCCTTTTATGATCTTTAGGACTCCGTTTGAACCCTTGAAGTCACATCCTCTTTCTTCTAACATTCCAATAGAGATTAGGTTTCTTCTGATAGTTGGCATGTACCTCACATCATGTAGGACGAACGTGGTGTAGTCCGGGTTTCTGAACCTGATAGAGCCAACACCTTCAATATCTGCAACTGAGTCTGTGGCAGTCCTCACTCTGCCTCCTGAATACTGTCTCAGTTCTAGAAACAAATCTTTCCTCGATGTCATGTGGAAAGAACATCCCGAGCCAAGAATCCACTCGTCTGGGTCGTATTCTCCTGAATTAACTTCAGCCATAAGGAGACCAACCAAATCTTTTGCATCATCTTTAGCCAAACCCACTTCCCCTTTGTCTTGTGACTGCCGTTGCCCCTTGTTTCGGTCTAACCATTTGTAACATTGCCTCTTAAAGTGGCCTTCTTTTCCGCAGACCCAACAGAGGCGTTTTCCATCTTTTGGTCTAGACCTGGACCTGCTTTTGTTCCTGCTAGAAGACAAATGACTACTACTACTGGTCCTATGATCAGTTCTACCCCTAGCAAAGTTACCTTCTCCAATTGACCTAGTATTAACCGAGTCTTTATATTCCGTCTCCTTAGATCTAGCAGCACTAGCAACCTCTTCTAACCTAATGGCAGTTCTACTATATTTGAGGGTTTCTTTTAAGGAATCATACCTGTTTGGCAATGCGTTGAGTAGCAGAATAGCTTGCACCTCCTCTGGTATCTCGATACTGAGATTACTGAGGTCGGTTATCAACTTCAAGAAATCATCCACGTTCTGGTCAATAGTCTTGAAATCTTGCATTCTGAACGAATAAACCTTGAGCTGAGCATGAACTCTGTTGGGAAGAGTCTTCGCCATGTAGAGTTGATCAAGAAGAGTCCAAACTTGAGCTGCCGTTTCACACTTGTCAAGTTTCCTAAGAACATGATCTCCAACGCTCATGAATATGAGGTTCATGGCTTTCTCATCTCGTTCCATCCTTGCAGCGATGTCTTGTTCAGATCTCTTCTTATCTTCATCCTTTTTATCGCCATCAGGAGCACCAGTACTCAATTGGGGATTCTCAGTGAGAACATCTTTAAGGCCCTGAACTGTGAGATTTGCAAGCATCCTTTTCTTCCAGATCCCGAAGTCACCGGTACCGTCGAACATCGTCATTGCGACTTCCACCTTGTGAGTCGTCATCACAAGTAAACCAAGCTAGATTGTTTCTTGAACAATCGAATCGTGTATCAGCCTCGCAACCTGGCTCTGATACCAATTTGAGAAACTTCAGAGCTTCGAACTTCACCGAACAAGCTCACGAACTCAATCACACGAATCAAGCTTGATACCAAGAAACAGAACAAACACGCTGAAACTGTTGACCCGGTGTTCACCTCACTTCCCAAATGGAAAGCAGATATATCTCACCGGGGACGGACGGAGCCGTCAATCCACTAGCTCCGGCGACCTCGATACCGGAGGTCACCTACTCAGTTACAACGATAACACCACTCTTTCTCTTGAACTAATACAGACTCCGATCGTATCAATATACGTCCTATCTCTACGGCCTTTATACATATACCTTATAACTAATGAGAATACACGCACACACGCGCACGTGCATCCCAAGAGAGAGAGTGAACCAGCTAGAAAACCAATCCTAATAACCGGACCTAATTACAAGTATCCTGAGGTATAATCTAACCCAAGACCCTCTATGCAACCTAGAGACTTTCTAACACTTAGGATATCAAACTGAATCTTGGCTATAATCTAACACAATCGAACAAGAACGCCAGAATCATGAAGAGTGTGGCTGCAGCTATAGACAAAGAAAGGATCAGTTTCCGTTTTGATTTCACTGGGTGTGGAGATAGTAAAGGAAGTTTCAATGACTGGTAACTACAACGCTGAAGCTGATGATTTACATATCGTTTTATCGAATACTTCTCTAGCACGAACCATGTGGTTACTACGATTCTCGGACACAGAAGAGGACGTGACGTGGTGCTCCTCTATGCTTCCAAGTATCGCGATGGTAATATCCGGAATGTAATCAATCTATCGGGAAGCTGTGATCTGATAAGCAATAAGCAACGTTAGACAGCGCTTTGGAGAAGATTTTATGGAAATCCCCTATATATTATTTGAGAATCCTTTAAAAAAAATAACCTTACATTCATGTGTTATTAACATGTATGCCATCATGATGTGTCATTACTACAAACATTCTTAGATTCATTTTAGAAATAGCCTCAAGTTAATAGAATAATTACAAAATATGCCATTCATAATTTAGTTCAAAAAATCAAATA
>OVBI01001867.1:0-27211 GCA_900406495.1 Sisymbrium altissimum | reverse complement strand
ACTCCCTGTAAAAACGTTCAATCAGAGAGCCCTATTAGCTTTTGAAAGGGATACTACAAGAGGACTTAAAGACCGAACCGAAATGCTTAATCCAAAACCAAACCGAAATTTTTCAATAAACCAAACTGTAAACTAAACATGATTGTCCATCCCTAACATACTTGAGATCTTATAGTTTTCTTTGAAGATCTTATTAATATATATTTTCATTTTATTCTTAATTAACTTCTTTTGCTTCTCCTACTTGTTCAAGCTGCTTCAACTCGTCTGAAGATTGATAAATTAAGCGAAGGAAATGATGAAGAACAAACACGCAACGATAAATAGATCACCAAATAGCGCAACAAATATACTGAAAAAAAAAAAAAACTCAAGGAAGATTGCTTTAACCAGGCTTTGACCTCAAACATTGCCTTCACGTTGAAGTCATGACCAAACCTGCACATGCAATGACATAAACCAATAAACTTAAGAGTTAAGACATATATGTTCAAGCAAAACTGGTAGACCAAAGCAAAGTAATATATTAATTGATGTTTATACATTGGGAATGGAACAAACGAAACTTCTCCGAATCGAGCCTCTCTAAGCGAGTTAACTGTTTGTTCTACAAAGAAGACAGGAATCCTAGGATCGGCTGCGACGCAAAACAATCACAAACAATTAGCACCGTCTCGTCATCAATATCTAAAAGCGAAGACATAAATTTACATAAACAAATTCTCATACAAGTTCCAGCTGTGAGTATGATTGACTGCGATGCAGCACGAGTTGCAGCCCCGTCGGTAGATTTAAGCCTGCTTTTTATGCTACTGCAAAGCATAAGTCAAAGTGTGTTATATATGTAACTTTAGTTTAAGAATCTTAATACTTAATTAATATAAATACAAGAAGAGTGTAAAGCCAGCCGTTGATCCCTATTAAAACCCGCAGAGGTATCTGATCATGTCCAAGAGCACAACGTCAGAGGTTTTTCCCCTTTCTACGAGCAGAGGTACGATGGTTTTTCCGAGGACTGAGTTTTGGAAATCGGACGGTGAGATTCCATCGACAATTATCCTCTATTGCTCTCCTCGCCGCCTCTACCTCCGGAAGCTCCGGCATGTTGTTCTCTCGTCGGCGATATTAGGGTTTTTGTTTGTCACGGGTTCTCCCTCTTGGCGCGCTTTTATTTACTCGTTTAGTTTCCGATTTTACCGTAGTAACAACTATCGTGCTGCCCTGTGTCTTGCTAATAAGCAACTTTAATTGTACTTTCATCTGAGCATCTTTTTTTTTTCCAAATGTATTACTTTGGAGGGTCAAGAACTATTAATTAATATATTGCATTTTGTGCTCTTTTTCTTGTTTTTTTCTCGAATTGAATGTTAAATTTCAAAACAGTAAAAAATCGTCTTTAGATGTGTATGCTATTGTTTACATAGATTTTGAGCTTTTAAACAAAACAAGAAATTACAACAAACTAATTTCGAACACTCAGCCAATATTCAAGCTCATCTTTCCACTATTTCTCTCCACCGTCTCATGTTGTGATCAAACGATTCTTGACAATTTCGTCGATGATTTTTATAAGACGTGTCAAAGGAAAGAGAGACTCTCCATGTTGACGCTGATTCCTTTCCCTCCACAAACCATGTATTGTATAACCGTTTAGAAGAGGTATCAAATCACAAACAGAGGGATGAAATCCAGAGATGCAGTCTAAAGGTAGGAGACCGGAGATATCCAATCCGTTGTGAAGTTGGATTGCATAATACCCGTAGCTAGTGATTCCCTGACTGTAGTAGGCAGTGAAAAAAAAGATATTATCTCGTGTTTCCAAAGGATGATGACAAAGAGCACATGGGTTGTGGTTTTGATTCCAATTCTGAATTCATTCCCCTGTTGAGAGACCATTCTGTAGTGTGAATCAAGTTATGAGAGCACATTTTGGCTCGCGTTTTTGAACTAAGCATACTTCGCACACTTTTTTTCTTGTTAATAAACAACTTAATTATACTTTCATTCAAATTCTCAAACTAAAATTTTCAAATTTAATTTCTCGAACTAAAAATCAGTCAAACAATCAAGAGCTTAATGAATAGAAAAGTATACTATAATCCAGTGCTAATTCAAAACAGCACAAACACTTACATAAGACCAATAAAACAAAGAAGTGAGTTTTAGGATCTTCGACACAACAAAGGAACTCCAGTGTCCATGGTTCTCCCATGAATGTTCTAAAACACATTTCATATATATGGTTCTCCCATAAATTTTACAAAACACCTTTCATATCCTTTTGAATGTTAAAAAAATTTTTTTTTTATAAAAAGACACATGCCATTTCTTCAGAGCTCTTTCAAAAAAAAAAAAAAATCTTATTTTATTGTATAAGATATCGGCTCATCTTAACTACATCATTAAAATACATGTTGATTATTACAAAATTTTAGCAACTCACTAACTTACAATTTTAAAACTCAATTGATTGACTATTTAATTGAAATGTAACTTATAAATTTTAGAAAATATACTAAAACCTTCATTATAGATAGCAAGTTTTTTTTTTTTTTACCAATTTTATGTCTTAAATCATTTCCTCTCTCTTTTCAATAGAACATTTGGCATATGTTTTTATACTTAAAATAAAATTATATTTAATGTATTAAAAACTAAAAATTAATATAGATTTCATCTTTCTCTATTTTCTAATTTTTAAGTAAAATTTTATATTCAGTTTTTCTGTAACATAAATCAAAATTTTCTAATAGTGTAAATATTTTTCCATGACAATTTGTATTAAATTTCTTAACTGTACACATTAAATTACAATGGGTGTAATGTGTCACTTTCATTTTGATATCTCCTCCTGTTTTCTATTCAAAATATTTAACTATTTTATTACTTTATTTTGTAATCATTAATTTTGCATTAGTAATGTATTTTTCTTTAAACAGTATTTTTTCATTTCTCTGAGATATGATAAATTATCATTATAATTTTCAAGATCTCATATCTTATATAATAAAATAATTTTTATTGAAAATGGGAGAAATTTCTTTCATTTAATTAATAGAGAGAGAGAGAGAAAATTTATATTTGATTATTTACCAAATTTTTTTTTTCAGGTAATAGAGAGAAAAAATCATTTAAGTTATATATTTCTTATGTTTTCCATATATTTTACTTATTTTTTCTTTATATTTTACTTATTTTTTATAATTTATATTTATATGGTAGTTTATTTAATATTATAAATTATTCACGTACTGCAAGCAAAAAAAACTTTAGAAAAAAATATAAAATAAAATTATATATTTTATTTATAAATGATTATATATATTTTGCTATATTAAATTGGAAATCCATGAGTTGCTTCGCATAATAACTTTTTTACTGTGATTCACTCCCGGTCCATAGCATCGATGTTCTCCATAATAGACTGTTCTGAAAATAAATCTTTTACTGTGATTTACTCTCGGTCTATAGCACCGGTCCATAGCACCGGTCCATAGCACCGATGCTCTTCATAATAGACTGTCTTGAAAATAAATTCGATTTAACGTAAGAATTACTTTTTTCTTAAATAAAATATAGTTATCTATTATATCATCTTTTCTTAATATATAAGTTTTCTTAATATGTAAGTAAATTTACGGTAGCAATTTTTCTACAGCTTATAAATAGGCATATTTTGTAGTAAAGATGATCATAAGTTTAAGTTTAAGTTGAAAAAAACATACTTCCACTCTTTTTCTATATTACGAAGTTCTCTTCTTTACTAGTTATATAATAATTTTTATATAAAAGTAATTATTATATAACATTTTCAAACTTCTATAATTTTGTTGTCAAACATTTGTCTCGTGTGATTTCCACCCAAAGGCAGACCCACATTGGTGCGTCACATGACTCAGGGTAAATTTATATTTTAGTTTATTTAGTACAAACAGTTAAAGATTCTGTAGTTCATTTGATTTAAATCCTTTACATTTGATTCACTTTTCCATGGTTCAAAATCATTTCTATGCATCTTTTCCTTTATTTTTCTTTGACTTTTCATTTATGTTGGGCCAAAACCCATTTTGTGAACCCAAAAAAAGATCATGGGTCCGTAATTCCATTCATCAAGGGAAACAACTCTAGACACACAAAGCCTCCATGCACATCCGAGCCACACTTTTCTGCTTCCTTTTATCTTGCAGTTAAGGAAAACAAATCCCGTTAGATTGGTTTGTGATTCCTTCCCATTTTCAGTGGTACGCTCGAGCGTATTTTTCTTTGCGGCGGAGTTAATTGTGCAGTCCTAAAATCGGTTTAATTTTCTTTTCACATCGTTAAACTACTAAATATTTATATGCTAAACATAAACAAAAAACAGCGGTTTACCTATTAAAGTGACGTTGCGTTACCAAAAATGAAGTTGATTGATCCTTCAATGAAGCATTCTTTATAGAAATGCCTTCCTTCTTGGTATAGAAGTGTGTCTTGATGCTGCTGGACCAAGACAGCAGCATCTTCCCAGTGTCGTTTGAAGATGCTGCTGTGTTATTCCACTCGATGGATGTGCTTAAGTATCCCATCCCTGGCATCATGATGTTGGTCTTGTTCTTAGGATAATGACTCTTTCCCTAATAAATCAATTTCATAATTGACGCAATCTCTACTTCAATCCAAATCAGAAAGCTCATCCTTGTTGTTTCCAGCTTTTACAGGTTAGTTTTTCAAGTCAATCATGTTATGTGATTCATTGTCTCTTGAACTGTACTGAAGTTTCCGCAACCTTTAAGTGATACCTTGATCACTAGGTATCCTTTGGTTTTCATGGAAGTTTTGATCCGTTTGAGAGATGATGGACAAAAAGGAACGGAAGAAGAACGGAAGAAGAGATAATGATAAACAAGGTTTAAAGTTATAGATTATCAGGAAGATAAACTAATTCATTTTTTATATGAAATGTTTTATTGACTAGTTTTAGTGTACACATTTGTTTAACAGCAGCTATAAATCCCATAGTTCGTATAGACTTAAATTGAGGAAAATATCGACAATAAGTACCCCTATAAGACATTTATTTGAAATTGCTAAGTGGACCACGAGTGGTCCAAACTCAAAAAATTCACACTTGGAAAGTTTAAAAAGCGATCAATCCTATAATTGGTAAAGAGTAAATCGATGAAACCACAAAAATAAAATAAAAAAACAAATGTTGACAATGAGTACAGCTAAGAAATTTATAAGAAATGAGTCAATGACTCGTTTCAAATGAGTAAGCGAGTCATGCGTGGTCCAAACTCAAAACATAGACATTTGGCAGATTACAAACACCTTTTAGTCTGTAGAGTAAATCAAGGAAACAACAAAGAAACTGAATTCTTGACTATGAGTACAATTTTTAAGTATTTATAGGAAAATGAGTCATTTCAGCTCACTTCAGATGACTATGTGAGTCATGAGGGTGGTGGTCCAAAAGCAAAGGAATTTTGTGTGTGTGTGTGTGTGTGTGGTCCAAACGCAAAGGAATTTTTATCTTCATTTGGTCATTTAACGGAACAAGTAAATTAAAGTCTAATATTTCCAACTTTTTGTTTCTATTTTTCGAAGCCACATAAGTACCCGAAAATCTATAAAATGTGGGATGTTAAAACCTTATTCTTAGTTTGGTTCAATTGGATTCCTTCCTTTACGCACTTTGGTGGCTTAATAAGCAAAAAAACAAAGAAAAATCGGAATGGCCGTATTCAGGTCCATTTGTAGAAGGAATATATTAGTCCGTACGTGCAAACCAAACATCTAGGATTTTTTACAAAAGAAATTTTTTCTAATTTTTTCATTGCTTGAGCTTATTTCCCATTGAATCAAATCCGACTCGAGATCTCAGTTGTAGTAACAAGTGAAGAGAAATTATCGTATATTCTTCCAATATTGAGTCATGTCTCAATGTTGTTTTATCGAATTTATAAAATTTACAGATTACGCATACTCTTAATCAGTCTCTTCCTTTATTTTTTCATAACCACCGATAACTAAATCAGTACTCCATATAGATGGGTCTCCTTTCTGTTATAGATCCGTCAAAGCCAGAAAATATAAAGGATATGTTTTATGCGATATAAATCGAGATAGTCGAGAACTCTCACCGGTGTGATCACTCTCATGACTGAATGCATAAAAAATAATTTGAATTTTCAAACCCATGACATTGTGCTCTGATACCATGAAAATATTGTATTATCGTGAATTGTGTGATCTCTATACAGTTCTCAGTATATAAACAGAGTATGAATGAATTACAATAAATATGTGATGGAGTGATCCATTCATTAACAATGTGAGCTAGTCTGGGAGTTTCACTTTCCATTTTGTTTTACCATGTGTCATGTGATGCTGCAGCTAAGTTGTTGTCTTCTTCTTCTTTTTTGTGTGGTTTAGTGGGATTGTATTTGTTTATAGTGACTTTGATATCATTCTCTTTTTTTTTGGGGTCTCATAATTTGTTTAGTTAAGCTACCAATGTCAAAGGGTTTAGAGGAGAACCAGCACTTCACTTACTGAGAGTCAAAAGCTTTTTTAGGGGTCATATGAAGATTTGTTGTATAACGGCTGGAAAAAGTCGAAAAACTAAAGAAAAATGGTGATTATGATGAAAGACTGGTTCAGACTAATATTATTATTGTATAAATAAATAAATAAATAGTTATAAACTCTAATACCTTATTATGTTTATAAGCCTCCAAAATCCGATTCATATACCCAATAAAAACCACATTGTAGAAGATTTTGGCCCGTTATATTTCTCTTTTTGCTCAATGAAGATCCTATAACATACAGTTTTATTTAGTACCCATAAACAACAATATCTATTTAGTCACCATAAATTTACAACAAAAAGTAAGACAGTACACAGTTGCATGCACATAGAGTTTTTTTCTTGCTCATTGGTCTGTCTAGAACTAGACCGACCAGATCAGAAGAACATATATTACTATGTACGTCGTGATTACTACACATGAGGAACCACCGAACCAGCGTATTTGCCAAAATTTCCTCGTGTAGTTCTACTTTCCTATCCATTTCAACTTCTAGAGTGACCACATACTTGGCAGCACATAAATCGTCAAACGAAGACAACGACCATGATGAAGAGAAAAGATTGGAAGATTTTCAACTACCTCATGATCTAATTGTGGCGATACTAATAAAACTCCCGTCCAAAATCTCTTGTTAGATCCGAAGCGTCTCGAAACAATGGTCAACCATTATAAGCAACCGTACAGACTTCATTCAGTTGATCATGATCACCCGGTCTTTGAGACAGCCGACGCATCAGCTTCCCCTCTTCAAGTCTTCATCTTCCACAAGTATGTGCCTGTAACTTTCTCACGTTCTCTCAAAGCACCAAACCCGCATTATCGATAATTTCTGGATCAAGCAACTTCTATTCGTACTAATGTCAATACGTTCGAGGCTTGGTTTGTTGTTATTCGTCAGTATCTCGTTTGGTTACCATATACAACCCTACCACGAGGCAATGCGTTCATTAATTTACCCGTGATCAAATCAGTGGCACTGTCCCAAAGGAGTTACTGTCACTTTGGATACGAGCAGGTCATTAACCAATACAAAGTGTTGTCCATGATTATCGATTTACAAGCGTTGACGCAAACTTTTCATGTCTTCACATTGGGAAGCCCGGTTAGGAGGCAAGGTTGGAGGAAAATCCAAAGCATTTTGATGCGAAACTCTGTCCAAGCCTCCAAGGGGTATGCATTGACGGGACTATCGATTACGGAGCAACTAGAATAATAAGATTGGGAAATCATGGTGAAACTGTATTGATGAGTTTCCACATTAGGTCTAAAAGATTTGATCATCTCCATGCTTCAGAGACACTGTTGAAAGCATTGTCGACTCCCACCTGTGTTCAAACTCTGGTAAACCATATAGTGAGGTTAGGATGCATTTCCCAGACAATTATCCTCTATTGCTCTCTTCGCCCCCTCTACCTCCGGAAGCTCCGGCATGTTGTTTTCTCGTCGGCGAAATTAGGGTTTTTGTTTCTCACGGGTTCTCCCTCTTGGCGCGTTTTTATTTACTCGTTTAGTTTCCGATTTTACCGTAGTAAGTAGTAACTTGTGCTCTCTGCCTCTCTTTTCCTTGTTAATAAGTAGGCCTATTAATAAGCAACTTACTTGTACGGTTGTACCTCTTTTCGCATCCAGAAACTCTTAATTTAATCTATTGCATTTGTGCTATCTTTTTCTTGTTAATAACCAACTTAATTTACTTTTTTCTCAACTTCTTGATTGTGTTCTTTTGTTGTATGGCCATGGACTTATAATCAATGGTTGAAGGTTGGCGATTTCAAATATTATTTCTATCGATAGAATTAGTATATTAATCCAAACCGAAAGATATCTTTAGTTCTTACTTGGAATTTGGTCAATATAATAATATAACAAAAGAAGAAAATAGTTGGATGGGAGATACCCAAAGATGAAGATAGAAAATCAAATGCAAGTTTGAAAATATACTAACTAGGTTAAGAATTCAATTAAATAAACATGAGTCATAAATGAATCAAATAAACATGACTTTTCATAATAAAATACAAATTATGTAAACGGTTTGAAGGATACCATATGTTTATTGTGGTGAAAAGAAAAAATAAAATCTTTTATAAATGATTAAACTTTAAATAATTTCTGAATAAGATAAAAAGAAACAAAATAACTAATATATTAAATGTGTAGTTTGGGTTTATTAGACTAATTTATTTTTTTATAAAAAAATGAATATATGTGTAGTTATATAAAGAAGGGTAAAAGAACATGAAATTTATTTTTCCATCATAAAAAAACATGAAATGTATTTTAATAGGAAAATAGATAAATAATTTGAATGCTGATAAAAATATTTTTTTTTCTTTTCTTTTTTTTTGTGGTAAATGAAAAGATTCTTTTAAATAGTTCAACTCAAATAATTTTCTTTTTACATAATTGAATGTGTAATATATTCTTGATTTGATAGATTGTTTTATATTTTATTATAATGAATACATGAAATATATATTATAAATAATATAAGAGTTGCATATATTGTAATTATCTTAGTAAAAAACCATTTTTATATGTTTCTTAAGAAATTTTTGATGATGATATATCAACATGATTCTTGTAAATCATATGAAATGGTGATGTTAGTTTTTACCAATATTTCTTTAATAATGTATATGGGATAAATAAATATAGTAATGGTGTGTAATGTAATTATTAAAATAAAATAAGATTTTTTTATGAGAGATTTAAAAAAAAATTCTAATAATGATAACTCAGTATGGTAAATATATAATAAATACATGAAAATATTGTTAATTTTTTTGAATTATTCTTCAAATAATATATAGAGGATTAAACGAATAGTAGTGATTCTTTTTGTAATCTTCAACTTGATATATTAATGTGTTGTATTTTTGAAGTTTTATAACAGTTTTTTACAAGTTTTTTTCGAGTTTTTATCGAGTCTTTTAGTCTTTATCGAGTCATTACAAGTTCAAAGATGGCAAAGGTGAAGATTGGAGTCCAAAGAGCAGATTTTTTTCGAGAAGAAAGCAAAAGAGGCCCAGTGTCGAGAAACACTACCGTTAGTGTCATGTGACACTCATTCCGAACAGATATGCAGAACACTTGTTCCAGTTTTATAGAGCAACCGATCTAATCCAAATCATTAATGAGACTTTCCAATCACGTGTTTTAGATATCTCAGCCGCTTGTAATCCTATATATCTAGGTTTTCATGAGTTTTTAAGATATACGTTTTTCATAACAACTAGAGAGAGAACTTTTGGAGATTTTATTGCTTTTTAAGATTGGGGAGATGAAATCTCTACAACCCTTTTGTAGAAGAATTATGAACCCCTGTTACTTTTTGCCTATTTATGTCATCATGTATTTTACATCTATTTTTCGAGTTTTTCCTTTCCATGTCTGAATAGTTTCATTAGTTAGGGTTAGGGTTCAAGGGATTTTATGAGAAGGATGAACTAAACTGTATATGTTAATTGATGTCTTCATCTAGAGTTTTTCTTAATGCTTAGGTCAAACTAATCACTTAATCTCTGAAAATTGGTTTAATCTATTTACGAGAGTGTTATAGATTGTTAGAAAGAACCTAGACGAGCAATTTGTCTTAGACCTACAAGAGTTGATGTGTAGGTAAATTGTAAACAAATCATACCATGTTTTAAAGCTTANCTAGAATTCTAGGTTCAAACGAGAGTTTAGAATGCTAGGTTGTTAGATAAAGTTAGCAATACTGAAAGAGTAGATTGTTATTTCATTTATGTTTGAGTTCGAGACTAGTTCTTAATCCTTTCTCCGAATAGTTGTTTGGTTCTCGTAATCTGAATCATGCGAATATCCGATGCCTAACGCTTACTTTTAATTGAATTTACATTATTTTGTTTATCTGATACTTGAAATCAAATCTTATCTACTTCTTAACTTAATTTTTTTCTCATAGATGCATAGTGTAACATTAGCTTAAAATGAATATATGTGTAGTTATATAAAGAAGAGTAAAAGAACATGAAATGTATTTTAATAAAAAAAATCGTTAAATAATTTGAGTGCTGATAAAAATATTCTTTTTTCTTTTCTTTTTTGTGGTAAATGAAAAGATTCTTTTAAATAGTTAAACTCAAATAATTTTTTTTTCACAAAAATTAGAATAATTGATAGAAAAATTGAATGTGTAATTCTTGGTTTGATAGATTATTTTATATTTTATTATAATAAATACATGAAATATATATATTTTAAATAATATAAGCATTGCATATATTGTAATTATCTTAGTGAAAAAACATTTTATATGTTTTTAAGAAACTTTTGATGATATATCAACATGATATTCTTGTAAATCATATGAAATGGTGATGTTATTTTTATCAATATTTCTCTAATAATATATATGGAAAAAATAAATATAATGATGGCCTGTAATGTAATTATTAAAATAAAATAAGACTTTTATCAGAGATTTTAAAAACATTCTAATGATAATAACTCAGTATGGTAAATATATAATAAACACATGAAAATATTGTTAATGTTTTGAAATATTCTTCACATAATATATAGAAGATTAAACCAATAGTAATGATTTTTTTTTTTAATCGTCAACATGATAAATTAATCAAAATACTAATGATTCCTAAAAGGTGGATTTAAGCATCTCAACATTTTCGTTCCGTTATTTGTAAATATGCAGAATTTGCTTACTCTTGTAAATTATAATGGCAAGAAGACTTAATCCAACTAATACTTTACTGCGGGAGAATAAAAAAGAGCATATAACATCACATGACTTAAAAAGAAAAAACATTTCCAACAAAATGAAGTTGACTAAGAAAATGGACAGAAAAGAAGAAAGATATTATTGAAGGAACCTTTTAGCAGTAAAACGGGAAAACACACAAATCCTTCAAACATTCGACTTCATACAAACACACAAACAAGATTCCACGATAGAGTAATCCAAACATTATAAATTGAATTTCAAGAAAATGGGAATAAACAAAGTAGAGGAGAAAAACCTATTATGTAAAGCGAAAAACTGTAGACAAGATGTCAAGGCAGAGTATCCCTGAGTATAATCACCCCAATCATCATACTATATGCTCAATTAAAGGAAAAACACTTAAGTCTTCTTAAACTCTTATTCCAAAACTTTAACTACGTTTATAAACATTTTGAAGCACAAAATAAAATAAATATGATTTCTCATAAAATAATGCTGTGAAACTTTGTAAAATAGACAAAAAAACATAAACTGAAGACTAATAAAATAAAATATAAACAACACCCAAAACATAAATATAAACACCAAAAAGTCGGAGACAAGATGTCAAAACAAAGTATCCCTACTTATAATCACCCCTATAATCACACTATGTTCAATTAAAACAAAAACACTTAAATCTTCTTAAATTCCTATTCCAAAACATTAACTACATTTATAAACATTTTGAAATACAAAAAAATGTTTACACATAAAACAATGTTGTGAAACTTTGCAAAATAGACAAAACAAAACAAAAAACATAAATTGAAGACTACTAAAATATAATAAGAAAAACATCATTCAAGCATAAGTATAATCTCCACGCGTGTTTGTGTTCGGGTGTGATAATCTCTAGTAATAATGAGAATCTTCTTCGAATGCAAAGACACGATAAGCAACATTATCATTTCATTAACTTGATTAATTGCATGAATTTGATTAACTGCCATGATAATTTTGTGTTTTCAGATACAAAAGAAATGAGATATTATAATTTTGCTTGTTTTGGACAATCTTTAGTCTAATCTTTATTGAACTTAGACTAAACATAAAAAACAAGTTGCGACACAGCAATATAAGTGGGAGGGAATTTTAAAGAAAGGCAAATAAAAAAAAAAAAAAAGGAAATTTTACACTTTTCAATTATATTTTTGACTTCTTACAATTACAAGGTGAAGATTATTGGTTTTCAGATTCCAATGAATAACATTTTTTCCTTGTAGGTATTCCATTCAATATACACACTCACGTGCGGCTTTGATTACAAGTTTTAAAAGCCATACAATTTTGTAGCTAGGTGTGCCAAAACTCTTCTTTTCAAAATACTCTGAAAGGAAAAAGAAGTAGTTAACAATCTCTCATATATACAGATGTTACCAGTCACATCATATAAAATTAGCTGAGAACTTACCAGTTACAACACAAAGATTTGACGGTTGAATGCATACCTCAATAAACTCAACAATATTTGGATGTTTGAGTTCACTACAAACAATAATTAGTGATATGTCAGCGAAAAAAATTCTTATGGAATAATCCTTGACAATAAATATTTAATTCTATCATACCTTATAAAAGTAACCTGTTTAGAAAATTATTTGAGAATTTCAGGTTTTATGCCATCAGGCTTTAGAAATTTGATACATACAGTCTGTCTTTTTATGTGTCACTTTTTTATGAGATAAAAGCCTTTATACCTATCCATGAAAATAAAATTATTTCATAAAAATTCTTACAAAATAAAAAATCATTTTATAAGAAATTTGAAAATTACAAATTAAAACTACAAAACTCACAGGTTCCAGTCTGCTCCAGCTGCTATAAGCTCCTTAGTATCAAACATGTTCATGTCTATTTCCCAGCCAATCAGATCATGAGTTTGATAGCTAGTTAACTCTCTTTTGATGGTCCATTTCTATTTTATATTTGATTCACAAGATATACATTTTATATCCCAACCTATTTTCGATTCTCTTTTGAAATAAAATTGTACAAAAGCTGAACAAGGTTTATCTTTAAAACTCAAATTTTTGTAAACAAAAACCGTTTATAATTTTTAAGACAAAAAAAGGAACTTCATATAGTAGTTTAGATACATCAAATGTATATCAAGACAGGATTAAAATCAATACATATAACAAAATATGTTAGTCAAATGTATATTAGACAAAAAAAAAAAAAAAGAAACTTCCTATAGTAGTTTGGATACATCAAATGTATATCAAGACATGATTAAAACCAATGCATGTAACAAAATATGTTAGTCCACATAATTGGATAAATTCCAAAAATCTAAATAATTTAAAGAATTAAACATGGAAAATTGAGAAGAATTCATATAATAGTTTTCACAATGTTTAGAAGATGATGAATTCAATCCAAAACCTAAACATAAGCGAAGAAACGAAGACTATCATCTCTTCACAAGAAACATTATTCTTATTATAAAACACGTCAAACATAGAGTTACAACGTGTCTATCTATTTTTTTTTATCTGAAGAACAATGTATTCTTCAGACAAGTTGGCTTATCTTGTCATCTCTAAAAAATTTTGGAATCTCCTTTTGATCCATAGTTCTGGATCTAGCTCTTTATAAGCAAACGACTTTTAGAAGCTAAACAAGATTAACGAATTTATAAAGCAAGTGATGAGAAACAAAAACGAAGTTGTGGCACTCAAAAAAATTAAGGTGAAGGAACTATTGTCATGCAATCACACTTCTATTGAGCATTAAGGAGGATCTGTTAAAACGTTGTTTCTTTCTGTCTATTTAATATACTTTAAGTCGTGTTCTAAGTGTTCCGTGACCATATAAACATTACTATGCTAAAAGTTTGAGGATCAGGGCATGACATGGAATAAGATATTTTAATCCAGATCCTCAGAAAATAAATTCCCAAAAATCAGCTCGAAAGAAAGAATATATACGTAGTGCGGAAAAATGATAAGAATCGGGGGCTTTGATAAGATCAAAGTGTTTATGGTCTCATGCATTTGATAAGAACGTCAACGAATCTCCTGTACATATGTTGCTTCATGTACATTTTCTCAACCTTTTTGCGTCCTTCGATCCCCATTTGTAGCCTTGTGTCTGGATTTCTAAGTAGAAATAAGAGATTGTGAGCCAATTCTTTGTTACCCAATCGTCCCATTGAGTGAAGTAGACCGGTCACGTTATGTTCCACCATCTCTTTGGTTCCTCCTGCATCTGTTCCCACCACTGCAAGTCCATAAGCCATTGCTTCGATTGTCACTCTCCCAAATGTTTCACCAACTCCCTGTAAAAACGTTCAATCAGAGAGCCCTATTAGCTTTTGAAAGGGACACTACAAGAGGACTTAAAGACCGAACCGAAATGCTTAATCCAAAACCAAACCGAAATTTGTCAATAAACCAAACTGTAAACTAAACATGATTGTCCATCCCTAACATATGCAAGATTTTTTTTGAAAACTGCAGATGCATCAGATAATGTTTTTGAGGTCTGAGGAGGATCTATTACCTGTGAGTTTGTCACGTAGACATCTGCTGCAGAGTATAATGAAGCAACACGAGTTGTCGCTGGAGTCCAAGTGATCGACTTCGATAAGTTTCCGTTGCTCGATAAGAAGCTTAACATCTCTTTAACGTATCCAACTTTGTTGCTCTTTGAGCCCACTGATCCTAAGAGGACTTTAAGTTCTTGCTTCTGTCTTGTTACGGCATTTTCATGTGTGAGAGAAACACTCTGCACCTGTCGAGATGAGCCTCTTGGACGATGTTTCCTCGAGATACTAACTTTCTCTTTCCTAATGATGCCCTTGTGATTCCTTTGAGCTTCTTGTTCTCTCTCAACAACTGCTAAGGCAACAGATTCAAGGAGAAGAAGTTGTCCCTTTCCTGGGTTTATGCTGCTTAGAGACATCACAAGCATATCTGCATCTGTTAAACCTAACTCTGCTCTGACTGATTCGCGTAAGATTTGTCTCTTCTCCCTCATTTTCTCTGGAGAAAGTGTTGGTGTGTTGAGTGAGGAAGGAATCCCCGCTACAAAGGCCAACTCATCATTAACAGATAGAGGAACAATCACTGGTTGTGATCTAAGCTTTATATGCTCCTCTTCGCACCATGATAACCATTGTTTACTCTGTGATTCGGATAGAAAAACCAGCATTTTCACTCGGTCAAGCACAGGTTTAGCTCGGTCAAAGTATTCTCTTCGATTCTCCATGATCCACCAAGCTATTTGGCTTCCACCAGCTGGATGATGATTCATGTATTGATCTGCAAGAAAACGAAGAACAATAATTAAGATCTGCTTTCCTTTGGCTGTAAATTAGTAGTTCCAATATCGCATAATGAAATCATCCTTACCTATCCATGAGGTACACACAGCTGATCCTGCGATGACCAAATCTGCTTTCATTGCAGTCTTGAAGCTGAGTTCTCTTTTGTCTTCAACCACTTTGATCCTTCTTCTAGTGAGCTCTTGCATCAATCCACCTCTCCTGCTCAGAACTACTGCAGAGACTGTTGCGCCACAGCTCAAAAGCTCAGAAGCCAGCTCCATCATCGAGATTGGAGCGCCAGTCATTGAGAGCTCGTGGAAAAGCAAGACGAATCTCCTTGACCAAACAAGGCGTTTAAAATCCGATTTCCTGTCACAGGTCCCAGACCGTCTATGCGGGCTCCATTCAAGAACTCTATCCTCTAGTGATCCAAAAGGACCAAGAAGCTTACCATAAGTAGCATTTGTCATTGGAAGCTCTGGATCTTGCTCATCATCCAACTCCTTACTCTCAACCTCTCTACTCACTTTCTGCTTACCACGGATCTTATTACGTGAAGTCCGGCTAGTTTTTCTTGTCTTGTGCTTGAAACTCAAGCTCCGTCGAGAAGCCCCATCCTCTTTCTTGCTTAGACTAACATCCGTCCTCGTATTCACACCAGCATCATCTTTACCAGTAATACTCACCAACGCCTCAGAAGTCTGATTAGCAACAGAACCCATTCCTTTGCTCTTCTCCACAGGTAATACATCCTTTCTCAGCTTGCCTCCAAACCGCAAAAACTCAACTTTGTTTTCGTTATCATGTGCCCAACGAGACTGAACGTAAAACCCAAGATACGTCCAAAGAGTAATCAAAAGCAGCCAATAAACCAGGCGACTACTACGAAACCACTGAAGGCGGCTACTACGTGGAGTCCTACCAGAATGCACTCTAGGAGAAGAACCCCTTGGAGTAGACCTCCCTGAGGCTGAGAGTGTAGACTTAACGCTCGTCTGTCTCAACGGCGATAACCGAACCTCCTCCATGACGCCAAGGCTATAATCTCATTATATGTCAAGACACAAAAAGCAATCACAAGTTGACGAGCCTCAAACACCTAGAAAGAGAAATCAAAGCAACTTAGTCTACAACACATATCAAAAGAGTGACATCCTATCATACCTATTAAAAGTTCAACAAACTCTAATTACCAAAAACGCTAAGTCCACGAACCTCAGCACCACGTACAACCTAGAAAAGGAGATTGAGATGCTATGATGGCTATATATAGTCTCTTTATCTAATTCAAAGTTCAACAAACTCTAATTACCACCAAAAAGATGATACTAGAAGAACTAAAACACAGAATAATCTATTTACAGTTCAGATCTAAAGTCCTACACTGACCTGCATTTAGGTATATCAAAACCAAAATCCACATATTCTCAGATTACAATTCCCAAAAGGCATTATGAAATTAACTTTCTCCTAAGGTAACAAAAAGTATTCAAAAGTCTCTTTACGATCGGTAAGTTAAGCTGACCAGAATCCGTCGGAGACTCACTCTTAACGTTGTAGCTTCACAAGTACGCACAGCAATTAACAAAAAAACCTATGATTACAAAGCGAAGAGTCAACCGAGGCCTGAATGAAGTCAACGAAAGTAGAAAGAGGCGAGAAAGCGAAGCTTACTTTGTACGATTCTTCTTCTTCTTCTTCTGAGATCAGTGCGGAGGGAGGAGTGTCTGCTTCTTCTTCTAATTTGTTTTCTTCTCTTTTTAAATTTATCCACTTGATTCCCTTCTTAGTATATTTATATTTTGAAACCATAGGATTGGGCCTTAATGAAAGCCCAATGTTCTAAAGGCCTTTTAATATTTGAAACCCAACATATATAGGATCAAATTGAGTTGCAAATCACCGATATATATAGGCCTTTTAACATTATAAACCCAACATATTCCTTTTTCGAGCGATCATGTTGAAATTTTTTCACCCCTAACATATGCATAATACCATAAGAAATGGATAAACAAAACAGAGAAAATAAACAAAATTTTTTTTAAAAATGCTAAATAACTATGGGTTATACCGAAACAATGGTTGAAAATTATTTTTTTTGGGCTATAACCGTTATCTTTTTTATTGTGGTTATTTGTTCCTATAACCACAGATTTTAGGTTATAACCACTACTTTTTATTAGTGAGTCTAGATGCAAGAAAAGTAAGTAAAACTCTAGTATAAGTAAGTGTATGTGTGTTTGTAAAATCTATGAGAAATTGAATGAAAAAAATGTTAAGAAAATCAACGTAAGAGAAAGAGTTAGGAAAAACAAAAACAAATATGAGAATATCCACAGAGAGATTAGTTCAACATTTTACTAGAGCAATGCTTCATCCGTAAAACCTGTTCAAGCAAAATATAAGAAGAAGTCATAACAAGAGAAAGAAATAAGAACCAGAGAATAGAAGGAGAAAGAGAAGACAAATGGCAATCAACATACAATCATCTCAACTGGTTGATGTGTTAGATGGACAGAACTACGAGTTATGGGCAGCTAGAATGAGAACAACTCTCATGAATAGAGAGCTAGGGGAGATTGTCAAAGAATGACCCCCAAATCCACCATCCAAAGACACTGAAGCATCATGTGGAGGAGATGGCAAACTGGCGATCTCTCAAATCCAAAGACACATCAGCTCTTCAAATAATCCAACATCTTGTAGCTGATGTCATCTTTGACAAAATCCTCCCAGCAACAACAGCCAAAGAAGCTTAGGATCTCTTGGAACATTCTTACCAAAGAAATGAAAAAATCAAGATGGTAAGATTATAATCATTGAGAAGAGATTTTGAAAATCTAAAAATAAAAGAAATGGAGAAAGTCAGTACCTATTCAGATAAGATTCAAGCTGTGGCTAACCAAATGAGAGCTCTATGCAAAAGAAGATCAAATTTCGACCTAGTAGTCAAAATGTTAGCATCCATGCCTAAAAATTATGCCTCTCTATCCTCATTGATGGAAGAAACGAAAATTCTAAGAACAGTTACTTATGCGGAACTGATTGGATCCTTGGAAGCTCATAAGAAGAAGAAGAGGAAGATGGCAAAGGAGCCTTCCATACTCGTTTTAAAAACCTGAAAGTGGAGGAGAATGTAAAGGAAACTCAAGTCAAACAAGTTACAGAGAAAAGAGTTGGTGTGGCTACTGCAAAAGAGATACACACAATGAAGGAATATGTTACTATTAGAATGGAAGAAACAGACCAGCCTTCAACAGAGACAGAGATCCAAGAGGGTTAACTGTGGCAAAACTGGTCAAATCTCAAAAGATTGAAGAAGCCGGAGGCAGGAACAAGCACAAGCTAACCTATAAGAAGAATATGATGAGGAAGAAGAAGAGTACCACATATTCTTAGTAAGGCAGGAGGATCATAAAGAATTTGAAGAAGACACTAGGCTTATTGATAGTGGTTGTATAAACCACATGAATCCTAATGAAAACATGTTCACAAGAATTGACACAAACTTCATTGTTCCTAGAGATTTATCATTTTAGTTTCTTATGAGTATTAGACGAGATACGTATATAAAACATAGTAGTTCCGGATCATTTTTACGATAGGAATCCAAAGAAAAAACGTCTCTATCAAGTTAAAAACTGTTTGCATCAGTTCCAAATATGATCACTGTAGCTCAATAGATTAACAACCTCTGACCTATCTCATCCTCTACATTATATTTATCTTCTTCCTCTCATTTCTATTTCTCTTGTTGTTAACTTACATATACTGCACAAGAGCACAAGCTAGAACGCAAGAACTTAACTTTCACTTTGTCCCTCCACTTTCTCACTTGCTAGAAATATTATACTCCCTCCATTTTTCAAATATTGAAGTTCTAATTTATCTTTTTGTTCTTACGTTTTAATTATTAATTAATACATTTTTTAAAATAAAATAAAACATAAAATAAAATGAAAAATTCGAAATGGTGGAATTTTATTAGAAAACAAATAAAATATTAAAGTAACTAGATAAAAGTAAGTATTGAACGTGTTTTCTTAATATGTATAAAATGATTAAAAAATCAATTAATGAAAAACAGAAGGAGTAATAAATAAGTTAATAACATCATATACTCAATCCTAAAAAAAAAAAATCAATTTCTGTCTTATGTAACATTTTAATGATTAAAAGAATATACTCTGATCCAATATTAACTCAAAACAGACAACCACTTACGTAAGACCAATTTAACATTTGAGAAACGAAACTCATACTTCTGGTTGAGTCTTCACTTTGGCAACCTAGAAATCAGAAACTTTGACAACCTACTCAAAAAATTATCTTAATTTCACAAAATTTGACGAAACAAAAAGCTTGTTAAGAAATTTACTCATTAACAAGTAATGGAAGAAATCTTACACTTCCAATTATATGATTTCAAATTCTTACATTTGTAAGCTGAATATTTGGATGTCTGAGTTTACTACAAATAATAAAGACCAATGAAATTTCAATGAAAAAAACTACGAAATGAGCATTCAACATGACAATAAATATTCAATCATATCATACCACATAAGATCAATCTGTTCAAAAAGTTATCTAAAATTTTCAGGGCTTATTTACTCACGCTTGGATGATACAATCTAGTGTACATTGATTGTACAAAGAGATTAGTGTATATTAGAGTTTTTATTAATTAATTCTACAGAAAAATGTATGATTTGTTTTCTCTTAAATGACTACTCTCCTTATTTCTTCAAACTCATATATTTGTTTTATATATTGGTTGACTCTTCGTTTTGGCAACCCAGAAATCAAAAACTTTGATAGTTTATTCAAAAAATTATCTTAATTTTAGTAAATTTAGTAAAATTTAGTGAAATGTAAACGTTTATTAAAAAATATATTGGTTAAAATAAGTAAAAGAAGAAATCTTACATTTTCAACAATATGATTTTAAATTCTTACATTTGTAAGGTAAAAATTTGATATTTAAGTTTACTACAAATAATAGAAACCAATGAAATATCAACGAAAAAAAATTATAGAGTAGACATTCAAAATAACAATAAATATTAAATTGTATCATACCACATAAGAGCAACTTCAGAAAATTGTTTGAGAGTTTTAGGATTTATGTATTCAGAATAAAAAAGGCTTCCATGACATAGTTTAATGTATATTGATTGTATAAAGAGATTAATGTATATTATGATTTTTATTAATTAATTCCACAAAAATGTATGATTTGTTTTCTTTTAAATAATTACTTTTTCAAATTTTACTTTAAATTATATTTTTTATCTATACAATTTTAAACTGATTTTTATAATAAATATTTTGAATTGCAAATTTTCCATCATCATAAGATGTAATTAGTGTGTGAGAAAGAGCCAAAAATTTTCATCTGAGTTATCTATTATGTGAGATTATATAAATATATAAACATTTTGCTGGAAACTTCTAGTAGTTTGGATAAGAAAATTTTCCCAATTTTATACTTACTAATCAATAACAATTCTTTTTTACTAAAACGAAAAACTGATATATATTTTAATTTAGTAATTTAGCTTAGCAACAAAAGCATGTGTTAACAAAGAAGTCGATATTATGACACTCATTCCTAAAAAGAAATTAATCCATATTGTAAGAGTAGTAAAACTGAAGCAAAAAATATCTTCCGAGAGTCTCTAAGACTTTCTTATTCCTAACCAAACCACATCGCAAGCATATTATCTAATTGGACAATATAAAGGAAAACACTCACCGCAAACACTGATGCAGTGATGCCCAAATGGTCGTGGGATGATCTCTGCTTTAACAGATCTCGCTTCTGTCGGAAGAGCATTCACCAATTCCCGGGGTGAAAGTTTTCGGCGGATGGAAGGTTAGCACGCAACTAAACCAAAATATGCTTTCATATATAGTAGATTTTATAGTTATTAAGTTTGAATACTTTTAAAGGAGCATGTTACAAGTTATACACAAGGTTTTTATGAATGATTGAAAGCTTATTTTATTAGAAATATGTTTGTTTTCCTCTCTACCTCCCAATCTCTCTCTCCTGATATAACCAACACGCAAAGTCTGAAACAGAACATCAACACAAAATACAAAACAATAACCAACAAGAGCTCTAGGTTTGCTTTAACCACAACCAAGAATCTCAATTGTTCTCTAAAGAGAACTAAGAAACTTAACCCATATGATCTGTGCACTCTCCGTTGCCTCTCTCGCAAATTCCTCAGCCGCTTGCTGGTCTTTCGCATTCCTCACAGCTCCGTGATACTCTTCGTAGGCCTCGGAGGCATCAACAAGAAGATGGGAAAGGCTTTTCACAATCTCCTTAAACCTAACATCAACAGATTCCCTCTCTGTTTCAAGCTTCTTCAACAGTTTCTTGATCGCAAAGATTCTAACGTACAACGCGTCTCCTCTTTGAGCAAGCTTTTTAGCCTCTTCGAAATTAGCATCCACGAAGGTTTGCTTCTCCGTGGCAGTTTCTTTGAGCATTTTAGCTCGTGCCTTTGCGATGTGGACTCGCTCAGAAGCTTCAAGTCCTTCTTTTATGACATTTCTGTATTTAGCTAACCTAGAAATGTAACTGACCGGAGCTGAGCTTAGCTCTTCGAAAGTTGCAGCCATAACGAGAATCTTGTCAAAATCTTGACGTGTCACGAGCTGACGAGCGGTTAAGCCACGTAGCTCTTTCAGTTTAGCTCTAAGGCTCTCTACAGTCTCTGATGTAACTGCTGATTCGCTTGTGGAAGAAGAAGAGGATGAAGTAAGAACTCCGTTTTCACTGCGAGATTCTTTTCCTTTCCTGTGATTCTCAACTAGTTGAGTCAAAGACTTAGTGAGACTAGAAGAAGTCTCAGTTCCCTGCAAAAATCATGAAAAAAAAAAAAAAACAGGAATTAGAGATTTTTGAGATTAATTGTGATTGTGATTCTTTGATTGTGGTTCAAGAAAAGGTCAGAAAACAAAACCTCGACTGCAGATTCTTCAGAGAGGATCTCGTCTATGCTATATTTTTCTGATATAGCGATTGAAGCATCTTCGTCTTGCTTATAACCAGTATTGTCTTGGTTAAAACAGCCACAAACACCTGACTGTCCTTGTCCGAGAAACTCTGGTATAATCGAACCGCTTTGTTTCTTTGAAGCTGTGAGAACAAAATTTGTCTTAGAAAATAGGCTGAGAAAATCAGTGAAAAACAGAAGATTAAAAGAGATTTGGTTTCGTCTTACATTCTTCTTTATTAGCGTTTGCACTAAAGCCACTTTGCGCTTCTGCAGAACAAGAAGGTGGAATTTTGTTTATCAAACTATACTTTCTGTGTTTACTGTTTAGGTGATATTATTAGATAGAATCTTGAAGTACCTTCGAATTCGCGTTCCATCTCTTCCAACATTATCTTTCTCTTAGCAGCTGAAACAAGAATCAAAAGAAACAAAAACCTTTAAAACATATTCACGAAAAGGCTGTAAAGAGAAGAAAAGGGATCAGAGAGGTTACATTGTTCTTCAACATTTTTGGAATCGTCTCCTTGTATCTGTTTAAGACCACCAATAGCAGCTGCAAGTAGAAGATTGAATATTTCTTCTGACGCATATGAGCTAATTTAGACATATAATGATATGTTGAGATACCTTCAAATTCTCGTTCGATCTCTTCAAGCATACTCTTCCTCTTTGCAGCTGTAACAAGAGGTAAGTAACTCTTTCATTACTGTAATAAAAAAAAGGAATCAGTAAAATAAAATAGAAAAGAAGAGTTTCTTCTTTTTTCCTTACATTGCTCTTCATTCTCACTGCCTTGAGTGAAATCATTAACCTGAAGCTGTTCAAGACTTTTTGTAGCAGCTACAAGTATAAGAGAGAAATTATATCTTAGGATGAAACATATAAAACTTAAGAGATGAGATCAACAAATTTTATGTGAATGTACCTTCAAATTCCCGTTCGATCTCTTCCAACAAACTGCTTCTCTTTGCAGCTGTGATAAAAGCATAAAAGAAACATAAGTCTCAGAATGTTTTAGGAGAGAAAGAGTCGAAAAATGCAGAGAAAAAAGTAAGTTATTTACATTGTTCATCATCAGCATTTACTTCAGTGAAATCATTGAGTTGTTTAAGATCACGTGTAGCAGCTGCAAGTAGACATCGATAGACACATTATTAGAATAACATTCACCATGTTTGCATCTATTGCGATTGATATAAAGATACCTTCAAATTCACGTTCAATGTCGTCCAACATACTTTTCCTCTTTGCAGCTGTAGCAGTACAACAAAAATTGTCTCAGATTTACCCTAGAGGGAAATAAAAGCAGATCAGAAGAGAAGAGTGTTTTACTTTGTTCTGTGTCTTCAGTGGAATCATCAACGTGAAGTTGCTTAAGGCTATCTGTAGCAGCTGCAAGTGATAAATGAACAGACAAGACTCTCAGATTATCCTCAGAGCTGTGATATGAACTAGTTAAGACCATTAAATCTTATGTGGAAGATACCTTGGAAATCTCGTTCGATCTCTTCTAACATACTTTGTCTCTTTGCAACTGTTTTACAGCAAGATCAGTCAGAAAACCATATGCAGGGAAAGACAACAGTTGAATAAGAGAGGAGAAATGTTGTTATACCTTGTTCTTCTTCAACTTTGTCCCCGGTTGAATCATTAACCTTGAGTTGTTCAAGACTTTTTGTAGCAGCTATGAATAGGATATGAAAAAACAGAACACATAAACATATTAATATACTTCTTATTGAAACAAAAAACCTGTTTAAGGCAGATAATGGTATGTAAAAGTACCTTCAAACTCCCTTTCGATCTCATCGAGCAGACTTAGTCTTTTTGCAGCTGCAACAAGACAATAGAATCAGTTTCATAGAAATTAGACCAGAGAAAACAAAAAAGGGATCATGAAACTTTACATTGTTCTTCATCATCCTTGCTTCCGGTAGAATCAGAAACCTTTAGGTCTTCAAGGCCTTCAACAGCAGCTGCAAGTAGGAGATTGAAACAGACAAACACACATACAAACTCTTAGATGATTCTCGCATCCTTCTCATAAACTAATGAAACTTAGGAACAAAAAGTAATGGTGTCTAAAAAAACCTTCAAACTCGCGTTCTATAGCTTCAAGCATACTTTTTCTCTTTGCAGCTGTAACAAAGACACGAAACAATTTACAAAATGCTAAGCAGGGAAAGGTTCAGAGAAATCTTAGAGGGAAGAAAGTATTACATTGTTCTTTGTCATCTTTATCCCCGGTGAAGTCATTAACCTTTAGTTGTTCAAGCTCTTTTGTAGCGGCTACATATAGGAAATCAAGCAGAAGACAAAGCAGAGTGTTTTAGATTCAAGATTTTAATCCAGCAAAACAGAGGAATTATCTGCACACAGGTCTCAAAGAGAATGTACATTCAAATTCGCGTTCGATCTCTTCCAGCAAACTTTGTCTCTTTGCAGCTGTAACAAAGACACGAATGATGCCTTAGTGAAGGATACAATTAAGTCACAAATAAAAAAGGAAGAGAGGAAAACTTCTTTACATTGTTCTTCATTATTTCCTTCACTTAATTCGTCAGTCTTTAGTTGTGTCAACGTAGCTGAAGCAGCTGCAAGTAAGAGAAGCAAAAGAAGACAAGGTAACAAACGTCATTTACGAGTGAGGTTTATAGAAACTAACTATAAGCTATGGATAGAATCTCTGAGATACCTTCAAAATCGCGTTCGATGTCTTCCAACATCTTCTGTCGCTGAGCAGCTGAAACAAGACACAACAACTACCTCAGCAAAAGAAATAACTATTGAATAGATAAATTATTCATAAAAATTGTAAAAGAGAGTTTTTAATACATAATTCTTCACCATCCTTGGATTCAGCTTTAACACCATCAGATCCAGCTTCGTTAAGACCATTGAGATGAGCTGAAATTAATCAAAGATAGACAAAAAAAAAAAAAAAAAAAAATNCTTTACTAAACACCAACTTCTGGATAAGAAAAAAAGTTTTGCTTTCTATCTTTTAAAGGACGTTTCTTAATTCAACATTTAACCATAAACACAATCACTAAGAGAGGTGGTCAAAGATCTTACCTTCGAATTCAAGTTCGATTTGATCCAACAGAGTGGAACGTTTAACACTTTCATCACTAACAGCTCCAACCTAAGCACAAAAGAAAAACCTATGAACTAACTCCGGAGAAATATCTTTGGCAGATTCATCATAATCAAACCTTAAATCTGAATCATAATTAATTCCTGACCTGGGTTGAGTTATCAACTGAATCACTGAAAGTACCATCAGATTCATCTGACAGAGACAGAGAAATAGTGTTCTTATCAGTCACTGTAGTGTTCTTCTGGTTCTCACTCTGAATATTTGCAGCTGAAGAGACACACAAACACAAACACAGAAACTGTCACAAAGAAGAAAACACAATCAAGAAAGAAGACGCATAGAGAGTGAGATCTTACATTGATCGTCATCTTCCTTGCCTTGAAGGGCATTGACACTAGCTGCAATTCAGGAAAAAAAAACACAAAATAAATCCAAGAAAACAAAACAGAGAGAAAATTTGGATAATTCTCAGTATTTCCTTACCTTGGTATTCACGCTCCATTAGATCCAAATGACTCAATCTAGCAGTACCATCATCCTATTCATATGCATCAATTAGTTGTGCCACTTAGAAAGAAAACGATGAACAGTTCTTTTGTGTGTGTATGTCTACCTGACAAGAAACGTGATGGAAGCTTGAAAGAACAAGACACAGAGACAAACCCAGAGCAAGATAATTCATTTTCATGCCGAAGATTTTCATTACAGGAGCGAAAGAGGCAATCTTCTAGAGCTTGAAGAAGCATATGGCTGTGGAAACGTTTTTAAAACAAAACCGTTGTAACTAACTCAAACGTGGGTTTCATTTTTATCGCATGGCTCTTCTAGAGAATTCATATGGTGGTGTAGTAAAACTTTTAAACAGATATACAGATGTAAATATTTTTTTCCTTGACAACTACGGATGTGAAACTTCTTTTTTTTTTTTGAGCTAAACGTATGGTCTGGTTATGTTTGTTTTTTTGTGTTCAATTATTTTTTGTCTATATATTTTTTTAAGGGAGAATTGCTAAAATAACCTTTAAAAGTTGAAAAAGGACTACAATGATGCCAATCTTTTTTAATTACTAAAGTAATATTCTGTACCTATTTTACCCTTTTCGCATGTTTTGACAAAAACTATAATATCGAAAATGCCATTAATGAATTCTGCCACATAAACAAAAAAAACGCGGAAAATGAAATAAGTCTATCACTCCTTTGATGATAGACTTATTTCCAGTCGGTAGACTTATTAAATCTACGGTAGATTTATTAAGTCCATGATAGACTTAGTGTAATAGACTTATTTTTATATTATGATAGACATATTTTTGAACGGTAGATTTATTTTGCTTTGATGATAGATTTATTTTGGATTGGTAGACTAATTGATCGATTGACAGACTTATTGATCCAAATGATAGATTTATTTTTNAATTGATCGATTGACAGACTTATTGATCCAAATGATAGATTTATTTTTATGTGACGGTAGATTTATTTTGGAGTGATAGA
>OVBI01001866.1:0-27223 GCA_900406495.1 Sisymbrium altissimum | reverse complement strand
TCTTATGATCAATGTCGAAAGGCAAAAAAAAAACATTGGATCTCATCAAGGCAGAATATGATGATCAATATCGACGAATAAAAGACTATGAGATTGAAATTCATGCGTAAGTATAATGTTTCAATCTTTATGGTAAGTTATTTTTGTATGGCTGGGCATAACTCAATTTCGTGTCCTAATGCTGGAGTTCCATTTAAGCCTCGACCGCCTAAAAAAAAGAGCATGCCTAAGAAGAAGAAAGCTCGAACATCACAACAAGCTGAGACAATGACACTTAGTCCTAGAGAAGGGCCGACTCAAAGTCAACCAACTCAAACTTGATTAAATCCAGGTACCATAATTTGTTTCTCCATGTCCTCATTAGTTTTGAGGAAATGGTGTTGATGGACAAGCTTGGCGGTACTTGCAGGTTGTGAGGACCAATACTAGTAGTGAATTTTCAAGCTTTGTCTTCAAGTTTCAAGTATGGAGTNTTTTTTTTTTTTTTTTTTTTTTTTTTTTGTAATCGGTTGGTATTTATTACTTATTTGTTTTTAGTTTTTTTGTGGGGACCGATAGTAATAGTGAAGTTTTAAGCTTAGTTTGGTATTTTGTATTCGGCTGGTGTTTTAATATTCAATATAATATAAATGGTTAGTGTTTAATATTGTTTAGATATGTTTTTCTAAACCATAATCATTAATTTAAAATTTTTACAGCAATAAAAGCAACAGCATAGATAAGTTTAACAATGAAAATATAAAGAGAGACTTAAAACGAATAAACTAAATGAAACAGGTAGTGTGTATTTCTATATAATGGGACTGAAGAGGAATTGAGATGAAAAGACAGAAAAAAAAACCATTGAACTCTCCGTACTCTGTTTTTAAGATTAAAAACAGGGCAGAACAGAGTATGTCAAGATGGTGAGAGATTATTTTAGTGTTTGAGTGTTTCTCCCTCCGTTCCATTTGTGATATCAGTCATTACTTGTTAACACTGCATTTCACTAGATTTGCGACACCCAGTTCCAACGGGATAACCCATTATCTTCAGCATCACTTTCTTCATGTAAGGCAATGAGCCGATTCATGTCCGTCTTGCTGATTCGGAAAAAGGGTGAACAAAAACTCCATGATCGTGGTGATTGTGGCTGTTTTTGTTGGTGTGCTTTTGTTAGAAATCTTTACTCTTATTCTATGGAGATGTAGATTTTAACGGGGAAGAAGGAGAAAAACAAAAACAAAAATTTATGACAAAGCAAAAATTTATGATACGACTCCACTTTTGCTCACTCTTTTGCTGATTAAGCATCCTAGTCATCGTCAATAACGGTTTTAATAACGCTGTTTAGGTTTATGAACGGATTGGAAGATGATTAGAAGGTTTGGGTATACAGTTCAAAATAAGTTTTAGTTTGGGTATATAATAACATTGTTTAAAAGTTTAGGTATGTATTTTCTCAATTAGCATGAGTGCCTAGTGCAGGCACGAATAAGCCATTCTCCAACATTTATACCATAAAAAATAGTTTTCTCGTACTTTCTGATTTGAGAATCATTTCAGATCAAAATAGTAAAAAAGACATAATAGGAGAAAAAGAGAATCAATCATGATCCAGACACATTTACGAGATCAAAGACCCGAACCAAAAGACGCAAGAAATGGTGATTGCTTAACATGACAAATCTGAAGTATTAGAGTCCAATTTAGGAAGCAGTCTTTCTAGGAACTTTCGCTGGATTATTCTCGGTGGATGCTATAGCATACACATATATTAGATTTTTGGAGAAGATTTTAGAATGGTGATAGTTAAATATTAATTTTCCATGAAAAGAATAATTTCACAGAAATTTTTTGATTATTAGTAGATTGTAAATAGGTGTAGAATTTTTTTTTTTTAACAATTTTTTTGTATTATTCCAAAGATAAAGCAGAGAAGGAAAGTGAATACATGATCTATTCTTGATATTCCCTTAATTTCAGTTTTGCTGGTTCCATTCACAATTTTTAAGTTTATGTAAAGAGCAACTATTAAAAGATTTTGTTTCAAAGTCTTCGAGTGTATGATAAATTTCAAACAACTGATTTGTATTATTCTGAAGGTTTAGTTTAACAGAGTCCAAATGAAGACATTATCTTCCTCTTGGTATTCCCTAGAATTCAATTTCGCATAGACAATTTGCAAGTTTTATGTAAGCATCTATGAAAGAAACAAAAATCTAAAGTATCTGTCCTTATTTCTCTTTCGTTGTTTTACTTCTTGTCTCTATTTGGCCAAGGGGTAGTAGTAATCCACAAGACATATGTTTTAGTTGGCATTACTTGTACTTCATTCCTGCATCGTTATTTGATTTAATGAGTCTATGAACAACAATGTGATTGTTGCAATTACATAAATGTTTTTTTTTTTTAATCTCAAACCTCAAACGAAACGGCTGAGTCCAACTCTATTCGGTTAAGCCGAACCGTCCCAAGAATATACTCTGGCAAGTCTGTTTCCTCCTTTCCCTGCATTTGCATTTGGTAGTTGAATATTCAATTAATGATCACATTCAAAAGATAAACAGTCGAAACAGTCTTCTTTCAAGGTATGATAATGCCTAGAAGCAAACTAACCTCAATCAAGATGGCGAGATCAACAATGAGACTTGTGACATAACCAAGGACCAGACCAATAACGCTCCTCGCAACAGCCCGCTTGACCATCTAGTATCCCTGTAATTCACCATGACTGTTAACATGCAATCAAAATTACTATATATTTCGGAGACAAACATAAGAGCAGAGTTTCCTCACCTAAACAATACTTGGAATCAGCTTAAATCTTCATTTACAATTTATCCAAGAGAGGATGACTCGCTTATAGGCCGATCCGCAGCATAGTACATGACCAAACAATAGTTTGGCTTTGCTGGTACATTTTGACTTTTTACAGTTACAAACCTGACGCATAATTATGAATAAAATGTAGAGTTGAATAGACTTTTAAGGCAGGGAAAAATGATTGGTGATGTTAGTTTGCACTATCCTAGTTCCACAATACGAGAAACTATTACACTCTATTAGTTATATACGTGGGGAAAGACTGATATATACTATACAAACAAACTTGTACGGAAACACTGACAAATAACTAGAGTTTATGTTGCATATGGTATTCACACCTGAAGATTGATGACTCGGACGAACGGCAGCAGTTTCCCGGGTTCGGACTACAACTGAGAAAACTTCTAAATCAGGCTCCCTTAACCACGGGAGAGTATATACACAAAGTAAAATTGTGCAATATATGATCTCTAGGTACTCTACTCAGGCCATAGTCTGCTCTTTTTTGACCCTGAACTGTCATTCTCCGAATGCTTCTCTGTCGACTTGTGGTTTCAATATTTGTCTAAGATCCCAATGTTTCCATCTTAATTGCCACATCGAAGGGATTGTTGCATCCTGCATTTCTGTTATCATCTAAGTCACCATTACTCATTCTTGTTAGAAGACACAACATCAAACAAAACAGTGTAACGACTCTATTATGATGACAGACTTACAAAGATTTTCCCAATCTCAGAAGTTGACACAGCTCAGTCACTTATCAAAGCCGCTCGTCTTTTGGAGCCCCTCGAGATCAAACCTGAAGATCCCCTTTCACAGATCTCTTCCTCTAAAGATTCAGAATCTTCAGTAACACGGTGGTCCAAGAGTTGGAGTATCCCACATTCTTTTATCTCCCAGATGTCACTGATGGTTTCAGCGTCAAAGCCAGTGAGCTGAAAACTAATAACAAGATCGGTGGAAGTCACCTCCCCGGTGTCAATGTCGAATATGTACAGATGCTCAGAAAAAATTAGTCCTGGGATGGACTTATATCTTCGGTAAGCCTTGAGAGCATTCTGTTTGGACTCGACAATACAATACACATTGACTTGTTCCCAAACATCACCCATGTTAACTAATAAGATGCAGGCCTTAAACTTGGTTGACGTACGAAGATACTTTTCATTCAACTTTACTGTTATCGAACTCCCATAAGCTCTGTAAGTGAAGCATGCAGGCACTTCTTCACCGGGTAAGACCGCAACTTCACGGTTTGATGTCTGGATGATGAGATCTCTTGCTTCTTGGTTTAATTTGAAGCAGTTAAGGAAGTTGAGACTAATATCTGGATTGCTAAAGGAGCAATCTAGTCTCTCCAGGGACTCACAGTTTTCTGCGTCTAGGAACAGAAGGGAATCTGGAAGCTGTGGGAGTGATACCAGATTATGCATTTCGTCTAGTACAAGATGAACTAGACGAGAGAATCCCTTGATCCATGGACCAAGCTCTTGTACTTCTGTATTAGTCAAATGCAGAACTGTGATAATTTCCAGAGCATGCGGTAAGTCCTTCAGGTTTTCACAGTATGACATATGCAACTCTTTAAGAAGAGACCATGACCTGATTGATGGAGGAACGTCTTCTATTGAGGTTCCTGGGAGATAGAGATTAACAATGTTTGTTGAAACCTCTGGAAAAGTTTTCAATGAGGAGCAATCAGTGAGATCAAGTGTGATGAGAGATTTCAAGTTAATGTTGGTCGGAAGGACCTCTAACTTCGAGCATCCCTGCAAATTCAACTCCAACAATTTGTGAAGGTTCCCAATAGAGGAAGGGAATTCCACCAGACTTGAGCATTGATTTAGATTCAAATATTGGAGACTAGTTGCATTTCCAATGGAGAAAGGGACCTCCACCAGACTTGAGCATCCGCTGAGATCCAATCTTTGAAGAGAAATTGCATTCTCAAAAGAAAAAGGGAGCTTCACTAGACTTGAGTAATGACTAATATGTAATTCTTTGAGATTAATATTGATTGCATTACCAATAGAGGAATGAATCTTCACTACACTTAAACAATAACTGAGATCTAATTTTTGGAGATTAGTAGCATTCCCAATAGAAGGGAGCTCCAACAGATTTAAGCATCCACTGAGATTTAATAATTGGAGATTAGTGGCATTCCCCAAAGAGGAAGGGATCTTCACTAGACTTGTGCATTCAGAAAGATATAGTTTTTGAAGATTAGTGGCATTCCCAATAGAGGAAGGGAGTGTTACCAAACTAATGCATCCACTGAGAATTAGTTCTTTCAGATTGATAGCAGTTGAGAGATTAGGAAGCTCCTTCAGGTTTTCCGAGTAACTCAAATCCATCCACCTAAGATTTGAAAGTAGCTGTACATACAAATAAACATAAATTACATGAATACATTAAAAATTGAAAAGAAGACTCATAATAGACTTAGCACTTCCATCCAATTAGTATTTAATCGGAAAAAAAAAAAAAACAGAGTCGCAAGTTAGTCTATTCTACATAAAACATATTATAGATTCTACATTAAAAGTTTGTCGTCAAAAAAAAAAAAAAAAAGATTCTACATAAATTTAAGATTTTACGAGTAATAATTCAAAATTACTTACTTTTGTTCCTTCCCACAACTTCTCGAGCTTGCTATCAACCATGCTTAATTCGACAAGATACTCCGGGTTAACCATAAAAGGCAAACATGTCATTGGCCAATGCTCCCAATGTAGTAGTCGAAGTTTTGGAGATATATAGTTTAGACCCCTCGGCAAAGAAAATATGTTTGGAGAATAAAAATGACCTCTAAATCGTAAGAATTGGAGACTAGGCATCCTTTCAAAGCATCCTTCGGGAACATTTAAGTTGGCTGTGGTCTCAGTGCTAGTGAAATTTATGCCTATAACACTTCTAGTGATCTGTAAAAGATTCCAATAATTTAGTGGCCATGATAAAATAAACACAAGTTGTAATGAGGAATGCACCGAAAGAGTAATGGCAAAACTTACTGTTGTATAATCAGTGAGTACTTCACAAATATCTTTAGCATCAGCCAAAAAATGTCTTCGCCCAGGCTCACGAATACATTGTTTACGGACAATTTCTTGACCAAGTTGGGCTAACAAATTATGCATCCATACATATCCAGAGTGTATAGATATGAGAGATTTCTCAGCTAAAACATGGAGCCCTTGCCTCACATCCATGGGATTCTCCGCGAGATGCTTTTCCACTTTCTCCGTATATTCATAGTTGAAAAAACAAGCAATATGAAGGAATAAATCTTTGTCTTCATCACATAAAGCATCATAACTAAACTTTAAAATGCTCTCAATTTCTCCGTCAAGGCGACTCCTTAATTTCGGCAGTGCCTTTGTCCATTCCTGCTCGGACATTCCTCGGAAGTAGGAGCCCATAACCTTTAAACCTAGAGGGAGTCTACCAGCAAGGAATGTAACTTCTTGAGCAAGATTTGTGAAACTGTCTTTAGGGCACTTTTGGCCAAAAGCATACGTACAAAAGATTTTCAAAGCCTCATCAGTTGACGGAAAATTCACTTTGTAGATATGGTTGATCCCATGTGCTTTCAAGATTCTTAGATCTTCTGTTGTGATGATAATCCGACTTCCGTGACCAAACCATCGAGTTTCTTTTGCCAATGCATCAAGTTATCCTAACTAATCAACATCATCAAGAATGAGAAGCACTTTCTTGTCTCTTAGCCATTCTTGTGCGACTCCTAAATGAGGAATCATGATATCTTTCTGGTTGATCATCTGAGACAGCATTTGGTTCTGTAGTTTCAGTTGTGCATTGTACTCATCTAGACAAGGTCTTGGATAGCATCCTTTGATATTCACCATGATTGTGCTTAGTTGGAAAGTACTGGAGACTTGGTTGAACAAAAATCTGGCAATGGTACTCTTTCCAATTCCAGGAAGGCCCCAAATCTCAATCATCCTCACTTCATCCAAATCTAACCGTAGTAATGATCTCATATTTTCCATATGAGCTCCCATCCCAACTAGTTCCTCGAAATCTCTTGACGGCATGGAATTATTTAACATGTTTGAAACATCAGTGGCTATTGTCTCAATTATGGCCGCTTCATTATCCCTAAGAAACGGAGAAATCAATTTATGTTTCCGTTACTTATTCATGGAGAGATGGCATATCCTTCTAAAAAGATGTATTGCTTATCTTGCTAGTATTCTTTAATAGCTACAAATAAATTGTTGTATAATATAAAGAAAAAAAAAGAAAGAGAGACAGTGAGAGAGTTGTTGGATGGGCAATGTGAAATATCAATTAGGACAAGTAGAAACTAAGATGGCATATAAATACCAGTTGTTGGAATGGTAACCAGCGATTGTGGCTACACCTTCCAAAGCTTTTTTTCCATGTTTCAATCTCCTCATCTGTTTTGCCTTCCTTTACAAGTTTTTCGAAAGGCCTTCCCAAAATCTCTCCTCTGCTTCTTTACATCAGTTGGATCCACTTCATAGAAAATAGTCATCACCGTTTGACCAATCTCTTATAGAAGATGAGTCTTATTATAAACTGAGGGTTACAGCTATACATATATACTCGAACTAGAAGAAGATTCTAGGTTACAGCATTTACAGAGACTTCCATAACTGGTTTCGAAAGATATTCAGGTAATAAAGAGTTTCCTTCTTGTGTCCTTTACATGCCCCCTCAAGATGGAGGGGCTTTGGCAACTCCAATCTTATTCCTTAGTGCGATGAAACAGCCACGTTGGAGAGGTTTAGTAAGGGCATCGGCCAGCTGATCTGTTGTGTTGATATGAGCAACTCGCAGGATTCCTTGTTGTATGTGGCTGCGAATGAAGTGGTAATCAAGGGCAACATGCTTCATTCTTGAGTGGAAAACAGGATTGGCACAGAGAAATGTTGCACCTAAATTGTCGCAGTACAGTGTCGGAGATGTGGGTAATGTGATCCCAAGTTCTGTGAGTAGATTACATATCCAGCGGACTTCGGAAGCTGCATTAGCTATTGATCGGTATTCTGCTTCAGTGGAGGAGCGGGCAACACCATTTTGTTTCTTAGCAGACCAGGAGATTGGATGATTACCCATGTAGACAATGTATGCGTTTGTGGAGACGTAGTCATCCGAGTCGCCTGCCCAATCTGCATCAGTATATGCACGGAGGACTTGTGAATTCTTCGCAGAGAAGTAAATACCATGTGTTGTGGTGCCAGCCAAGTAGCGGAGGACCCTTTTTGCAGCTTGCCAGTGGTCATGTGTTGGGCGATGCATAAACTGAGAAAGACGATTTACCGCGAAGGCAATATCTGGTCGTGTGAACGCTAGGTACTGTAGACTGCCCACTAACCTGCGATATATAGAAGGGTCCAAGAGAGAGGTACCCGAATTGAGTGTGAGTTTCGGAGTTGTCGCCATGGGTGTGCTGACTGATTTGGCATGGAGCATGTTTGACTTGTGAAGCAGGTCCAAGATGTATTTTCACTGGGACAGATGCAAACCGGCTGTGGTGCGATGTGCCTCAAGCCCAAGAAAATAATTTAAATCTTCTGGATCTTTGATGGAGAAACGTTCTGCAAGAGACTTGAGGATTTTGATGATGTGAGTTTTGTTGCTTCCAGTGACCAGTATGTCATCAACATACACTAACAAATATAGGTGATCTTTGCTAAACTTCAAGGTGAACAGGGACGCGTCGGCTAGGGAGTTGATGAAGCCAAGTGAGAGAAGATATGTTTTAAACTCCGTGTACCAAGCTCTGGGAGCTTGTTTGAGGCCGTAGATTGCTTTGTTGAGACGAAACACATGTGTAGGATGATCCGAGTCAATGAATCCAGGTGGCTGCTCCATGTAGACCTCTTCTTTAAGTGTCCCTTGCAAAAATGCATTATTGACATCGAGTTCTTGAATTGGCCAGGCTTTTGATACAGCAACATCTAGTACAAGCCTGATCGTGGTCGATTTGATCACTGGACTGAACGTGTCGGTGTAGTCGCGACCAAGTTGTTGATTGTAACCTTTAGCAACAAGTCTTGCTTTACACCTGTGATGAGAACCATTAGGTAGAAATTTGTTTTTGAATATCCACTTACATCTGACAATGTTTTTGTTGGTGGGACGAGGAACCAGTGTCATGGTTTGCTTTTGAGCAAAAGCATCAATCTCTGTTGAGAGAGCACCTCGCCAGTTCGGGTCTTTCAACGCTTGGGTCACGGTCATTGGTTCAGGTGGGATATCGGTGGATAGTGCAACGGAGAGGTTATATTTGGTGTTTGGTTTGGTGATATTGTTTTTGGGACGAGTTTTCATCGGGTGGAGATTGGGAGGGGGAGTATCGTGGTGTGAGGATGAAGACGGCGTGGATGGACTTTTATTTGATAGATTTGGGTTTGGGTTTGAGGTGAAGTTTGTGGACTATTAATCTTGGTTTGGTCTTGATTCACTTACAAATTGATTGGGTTCTTTCAGTTTTCTTTTGCTGGTTTACTCAATTGGTTTAAGTAGATATTTGTTTAGCTTTCTTATCTCTTTCGTGTATATATGCTTTGTACAGAACATTATTAATGATAAGGAAACATTTATTCTCATAACAAACTTTGTCTTTTACCTCTCTCTCTCTCAAACAAGCTAATATGGTATCAGCGCCATCAAAGCTCTTCTTTTCTGCTTGATCGCTCCTCCGATCTTGTTTTTGAGCTGTTTTTCGGCTTTTCCACCCCCGGTTTCGTTCAGAAATGGTTTCCGGCGTGAAGATTCCTCGTCGTTCCGCTCGTACTCGTTCTCGCTCACTCACCAAATCCAAACTCGGTGTTCACTCTGCTCCGGACTCTCCTCAAGTCGCCTTTCCTCCTCCGATCGGCGTCTCTCGTCTGTTTCCGACACCAGAGTCTATGGATCCGACTCAATCTCCATTCTTCATGCATAGTGCTGATCATCTAGGTTTGAGTATCATCTCTATTCATCTAAATGGAACAAATTATGATGATTGGAACGCAGCGATGCGTATTGCTTTAGACGCGAAGAACAAAACAGGTTTCATTGATGGCACTCTGCCTCGTCCTCTTGAAACTGATTTTAACTTTCGTTTATGGTCTCGTTGCAATAGCATGGTCAAGTCTTGGTTTCTGAACTCTGTTTCTCAACAGATCTACCGTAGTGTTTTGCGTTTGAATGATGCTCAGGACATATGGCGTGACCTTCAGGATCGTTTTCATATGACAAATCTCCCTCGGACTTTCATGTTGACTCAACAGATCCAAGACTTGCGACAGGGCTCTATGTCTCTGTCTGACTACTACACAAATCTGAAGACGCTCTGGGATAGTCTTGAGAGTAGTAATGAACCCACCAAGCCCTGTACTTGTGGGAATGCTCTTCAGCTTCAACAGAAAACTGAGAGAGCTCGTATTGTCAAGTTTTTCGCTGGTCTCAACGACTCCTATGCCATCATTCATCGTCAGATTATAATGAAGAAAGCTTTACCATCTCTAGTGGAAGTCTACAATATCTTGGATCAAGATGATAGTCAAAGGGGTTTCTCTAATGTGCTCTCTCCTCCTGCTGCCTTTCAAGTGGCTGAAGCACCAACTCCTTCTCAGGATCAGTCCATCTGTTACGTTCAAAATGGTCCAAACAAAAGTAGACCCATTTGTTCTTTCTGTACTCGTGTTGGTCACACTGTTGATAGATGCTAAAAAAAGCATGGTTTTCCTCCTGGCTTTGTGTCCAAGTATAAGAACACTGATAAGTCTTCTAAGACTACCACTCTCGCTGCTCAGGTTACAGCTACTTCTCCTTTACCGGTTGCTCCTGCTCAGTCAGCATCCCTTGATTCAATGGTTGGGAATCTAAGCAAAGATCAACTACAACAGTTTATTCCTTTATTCAGTTCTCAACTCCAATCTCCATCAACTCCGACCTCTACTGGTGCTAGTTCTTCTACTTCTCTTCCAGTGAACTCGGGTATCTCATTTTCTCCCTCTACCTATTGTTTTGTTGGTATTCTGACAATCTCTCAGCGAACTCTGTCCAACACTACTTGGGTTATTGATTCTGGAGCAACTAATCATGTTTGTCATGATAGGTCTTTGTTTCTCTCACTGGATACTTCTAATCTTAGTAGTGTGAACTTTCCTACTGGATCCACTGTCAAGATTAGTGGCGTGGGAGTTGTTCAACTCAATGAACACATCATCCTTCGCAATGTGTTATTTATTCCTGAGTTTCGTTTGAACCTTCTCAGCATCAGTTCTCTGACTACAGACATTGGCTCTCGTGTTGTTTTTGATGTTACTTCTTGTGAAATCCAGGATCCTATCAGGGGATGGACGATTGGACAGGGTAGAAGAATCGGAAACCTTTATGTGCTGGATCTTCTTGCTCCTCCTGCCTCTCTAAACGCAGTGGTGGACATTACTTTATGGCACAAGAGGCTTGGTCACCCATCTTTTTCCAGACTGGACACAATCTCATCCGCTTTGGGGACAACTACACACACGAATAAAGCTTTAGCTCACTGTCGTATTTGTCATCTTGCGAAAACAGAAGAAGTTGTCTTACTCTTCTCAGAACAACATTTGTACTACAAATTTTGAGTTGTTACACATAGATGTTTGGGGTCCCTTTTCAGTGGAAACAATTGAAGGTTTTAAATATTTTCTCACAGTGGTTGATGATCATTCAAGAGCTACATGGATATTTTTGCTTCGATCTAAAAGTGAAGTTTTGACTGTCTTTCCTACCTTTCTTCAACAAATTGAAACTCAATACAATACAAAGGTGAAATCAGTTAGGTCAGACAATGCTCCTGAGCTCCGTTTTACCACTCTCTTTCAAGAAAAAGGAATTATTCCATTCCACTCTTGCCCTGAGACTCCGGAACAGAATGCCATCGTTGAACGCAAACATCAACATCTGCTCAACGTTGCACGAGCTCTGATGTTTCAATCTCAAGTTCCCTTATCGTATTGGGGTGACTGTGTCCTAACAGCGACTTTCCTCATCAATCGAACTCCCTCGCCTCTGCTTGGTAATAAGACTCCCTTTGAGATTCTTACGGGCAAACAACCAGTGTATCATCAACTCAAAACCTTTGGTTGCTTGTGTTATAGTTCCACATCTCCTAAACAACGTCACAAGTTTCAACCTAGAGCTCGTGCCTGTGTATTCTTGGGTTATCCAGCTGGATATAAAGGTTATAAGTTGCTTGATTTGGAGAGCAATGCGACTTATATTTCACAGAATGTGGTATTCCATGAGGATCTCTTTCCTTTTGCGGATTCTCAGACTAAGGAAGATTCCTATTTGAAGTTCTTTCCTTCTAATACTCCAGATTCTTCTACTCCTGTCTCAAGCTCTGCTTCGAATCCGTTTATCTCTCCAGCTCTTGCTAAACGTCAGAGATTACCACCTGCACATCTCAATGATTATCATTGTTACTCTGTAACTTCTGCATTTGATCATCCCTCTCTGAACACCTATCATACTCTAAGCTCTCTGAGTCTCATTTGACGTACATTAATAGTATCACTAAGATACCAATTCCCAACAGCTATTCTGAAGCACAAACTTCAAAAGAATGGTGTGGGGCAGTTGATACAGAGATTGGAGCTATGGAGTCAGATAATACTTGGGATGTTACTTCATTGCCTCCTGGTAAGAAAGCAATTGGGTGTCGCTGGGTTTTCACCCTAAAATTTCTCGCTGATGGAAGTCTGGAACGGTATAAGGCCCGTCTTGTAGCTAAGGGCTACACTCAAAAGGAAGGTCTTGATTACAATCAAACCTTTTCTCCTGTTGCGAAAATGGCAACTATCAAGCTATTATTGAAGATTTCGGCTTCCAAGAAATGGTCTTTGACACAACTCGACATTTCTAATGCCTTTCTCAATGGCGATTTGGACGAAGAAATATATATGAAGCTTCCGGAGGGCTACGCAGCACGTAAGGGGGACACTTTGCCTCTTAAAGCTGTCTGTCGATTGAAGAAATCAATCTATGGGCTGAAACAAGCTTCTCGACAGTGGTTCATGAAGTTTTCTGATTCTCTTCTTCAACTCAACTTCAGCAAAGCTCACGGTGATCACACTCTCTTCATTCGACAATCTGAAAGTGATTTTGTGGTGGTCGTTGTTTATGTTGACGACATTATTATTGCCAGTACGAGTGACACAGCTGCTTCTGTTCTTATCTCTGCCTTGAAAGCTACTTTTAAACTTCGTGATCTTGGACCACCGAAGTATTTTCTTGGTCTTGAAATAGCTCGTTCCTCCTCTGGTATTTCTCTTTGTCAACGTAAATATGCATTGGAACTTCTGACCTCTACAGGGATGTTAGGATGCAAACCATCCTCCGTTCCAATGGTTCCTAATCTCAAATTGTCAAAGTCTGATGGTCTTTTGCTCGAAGATAGAGAGATGTATCGTCGAATTGTGGGGAGATTAATGTATCTGACCATCACTCGGCCAGACATTACCTTTGCAGTGAATAAGCTTTGTCAATTCTTTTCTGCACCTCGAACATCTCATCTCAAAGCTGTGTATAAAGTCTTGCAATACATCAAAGGCACAGTCGGCCAAGGTCTCTTCTATTCTGCAACTGCTGATCTCACACTCAAAGGATTTGCAGATGCTGATTGGGCAGCTTGTGTTGATAGCAGACGTTCTACTACAGGCTTCACTATGTTTGTGGGTGATTCATTGATTTCTTGGCGTTCCAAGAAGCAGCATACTGTCTCACGATCTTCCGCTGAAGCAGAATATCGCGCACTAGCTCTTGCAACGTGTGAAATGATGTGGTTACAGACTCTTTTGTGTGAATTAAAGGCTGCCTCTGATTCTGTCCCGGTTTTATTCTCAGACAGTACTTCTGCTATCTCGATTGCTACTAATCCGGTCTTCCATGAGAGGACAAAACACATCGAATTGGATTGCCATACAGTTAGAGAGAAGCTGGATAAAGGACTTATGAAGACTCTTCATGTCAATACCGAGGATCAAGTGGCTGACATTCTCACCAAGCCCCTTTTTCCTCACCAATTCGAACACTTGAAATCCAAGATGAACATTCAGAATATCTTCTGCTCATCTTGAGGAGGACTATTAGTCTTGGTTTGGTCTTGGTTCACTTACAAATTGATTGGGTTATTTCAGTTTACTTTTGCTGGTTTACTCAATTGGTTTAAGTAGATATTTGTTTAGCTTTTTTATCTCTTTCGTGTATATAAGCTTTGTACAGCACATTATTAATGATAAGAAAACATTTATTCTCATAACAAACTTTGTCTTTTACCTCTTTCTCTCTCAAACAAGCTAATATGGACTGGACTGAGTTTGTGGATTGGGCCGAATTTGTAGGAGATGATTGGGCTTCATTGTCTGGGTTTGGAATTTCGGCCTCATTGGTTTGAGTTTGGTTTTGGTTATCTGTTTCTGACGAAATTTCACGAGAGGAGGAATTTTCCATACCTTAGGGGGAGAGTGACACTTGAAGGTGAGGACCTGAGCTCCTGGATCCCGTACTCTGTGGCGACTGTGGTGGTACGGGTGGGGTTGTGGTGTTTAGAATTGTGACTGGAGGTGATGGAGAGATAGAGGAAATGGCTGGCTGTGGGGATTGCGACGGAGCGGGACAGAAAAGTTGGTGAAATGGATACACCGTTTCATCAAATTTCACATGTCTGGAGATGTAGATCCTCTCAGAGCTGGGTTCAAGGCAGAGATATGCGCTTTGTGTTGGGGAGTAGCCAAGGAACACGCATGGGGTGGAGCGATTTCCAAGCTTGTTTTTGTTGTACGGGCGCAGCCATGGAAAGCAGAGGCAACCAAATATACGCAGTTTTGTGTAATTGGGAGGACTTCCAAACAATTTCTGAAACGGAGTCATCATTTGGAGCACTGGAGTTGGTAGCCGATTGATGAGGTATGTAGCTGTAGCGAAAGCATATGTCCAGTACGATTTTGGCATACCGGCGTGGGTGAGAAGAGATAGACCAGTTTCGACGATGTGGCGGTGTTTGTGTTCTGAGATGCCGTTGTGCTCAGGCGTGTGAGGCGGAGAGGTAAGATGAGTGATTCCGGCTGCCGTAAGGAGAGATCGGAGGGCAATGAATTCCCCTCCATTGTCAGAGTAAACGTACCTATTTTCGTGTTGAAACGATTTTCGATTAATGCTTTGAAAGGTTTGAATATTTCTATGACTTGGGATTTTGTTTTGAGAGGGTATAGCCAGGTATAGCGAGTATAGTGGTCTACAAACACGAGGTAGTATTTATAGTTGTCACACGAATGAATGGGAGATGACCAGACATCGGTGAAGATGTATTCAAGTGGTCTGGTTGAAGTGATAGAGGTTTGGTGAAAAGGAAGTTTATGGCTTTTATTAATTGAGCAATCAATACATAGAGATTTGGATAAAGTAGAATTGGAACAGTTAAGTGAAGAAGAAGCTATGATTTTATTGAGAATTTGTGGGGATGGATGGCCTAAACGGAAATGCCATTCTGCCATTGTGGTTTTGGAAGCGGGGGAGGCAAAGAAGGACGTTGCAGGAAAAGAAGATAGGGGCCACTCGTACAGATCACCTCTAGTCTGACTTTGGAGCAATGGGACCCCCGAGCTGAGATCTTTCACCTGAAAGTGTGCAGAGAAAAATTCAACACAAACTTTGTTAGTGTTGCAAAGTCTGTAAACTGAGATGAGATTTTTATGTATATGGGGCACACAAAGAATGTTGTTTAGAAGAAAATTGTGAGAAGGTGAGGGTAGAGATTGTGAACCCGTGTGCGTGATGGGAAGACCCGAACCATCACCAATCAAGACATTGTCTTCACCAGTGTAGGGCTGATGGAGTGACATGTTGCTAAGGTCACTTGTCATGTGATGTGTTGCTGCACTATCCATGAGCCATGCAGTAGCTGGATCAGATGAGCCGATTGCAACATTGGCATTTGGTTGCCAAGGATGGTAGGACGGTTGGAATTGATTATTTGATGATGAGGACTGCGAGAGTTGAGGACAACGTCGGGCACTATGGCCTTGAATGCCGCAAAGTTGACACTTACCCTGATAGCCTTTTGTAAAGCGGGAATCTTGTTTGTGGCCGCTGTATTATTGTTGTTGCGGACGTTGATTCCAGGGCTGTGAGGTGCGGGGGCTCTGTTTTGGAGGAAAAGATCGTTGGCGGTGGACAGCGGTGTTGGCAGTGATGGGGGTATCGAGGGATTGAGATGAGGCGGACAGCAGTTTTGCTTCTTTGTTAAGGAGCTTCTCATGGATTTCTGTGAGCATTGAAGGGGTGTCCCGACCTTCAATTTGATCAATCACCGACTTGTATTCTTCCGGTAAGCCATTTAGTATGTGTTCGACTTGATCTTCAATGTCGATGGGTTTGCCAAGGAGGGCAAGCTCATCACAACGGGTTATTAGACCCCGAATGTAGTCATCAATTGACTTTGTACCTTTGGACCAGTTACGTAGCTGATGTTTCAGTTGTTGTATATGTCCACGGCTTGGTTTGGCGTAGGTGGAGGCAAGCGTCTTCCAGATCTCCGCAGAGGTGCATGATGTGGAGAGGAGTGGTTGGATCGGGACTGAGATAGCGCCAAGTAGCCCACTGTAGACCAATCGATCTTGGCGTTTCCAGATGGTATGTTCTGGATTGACAGTCGAAGCTCCATTGACCATGACGGTGAGGGGTGGTTGCGGAACGGATCCATCGAGACAAGGTCGTAGCCGTCCAAGGCATGAACTTGAAGACTCCACATGAGGTAATTGTTGGAACTCAATTTGGTAACATTGGTCATGTTGACATTAAGGATATTTTGATTAACGACATTAACAAGATCGTTAGTTGCAGCCATCGTTGGAGGAGATGGGAAGAAGAAAGGTAAAAGATCGGGGAAAAAAAAATGTTTAGGGTATCCTAGGCGGCTCTGATACCATATAACAGATGAGTCTTATTATAAACTAAGGGTTACAGCTATACATATATACTCGAACTAGAAGAAGATTCTAGGTTACAGCATTTACAGAGACTTCCATAACTGGTTTAGAAAGATATTCAGGTAATAAAGAGTTTCCTTCTTGTGTCCTTTACATCTCTGTCCTAGACTTCATGATCTCCACTAACTCGTTTAGGCACCAAGACGAAGAAGCATAGTTCTTGGAGAGCAAGACGATCCTAATCTTCGACCCTTTAATAGCTTCTACGAGCTCGGGACCAATGGACTTATTTCTCTCGATATCATTATCAATGAATGGGCTAATTCCTTTGCTTCTGAACTCCTTCAGTATGTGACTGAGAAAAGATTTGCGGACGTCTGCCCCATGGAAGCTAGGGAAGACATGATGTTTCCAAATTCGAGGCGGAGAAGATTGAGGAGAAAGAGATGAAGAAGCCATAGGATCAATATCACACCGGTTTTTCTGGAAAGCAATCTGCAGAAAGGAATGGAAATGATGCAATCTGGAAAATGCTTCAGTTGTTGAGATAGCAATAAAGGATGTTTCGAAGAAGCCGACTCTCGAATCTCCGCTTTACTACGAAGGAAGTATGTGAGGCACAAGTCAAACAAAAAATAAGAAGTCCCTTAAAGAAAATACAACTTGTTCTTTGTGAGTAACAAATGCTAGGAGCATCGATAGGTGTAAAATCTATTTTTTTTGTTTTAATAACGTAGGTGTGAAGTCTCGAGTCTTCATATATACTATATTCTTTCAAACATCTGGCTTTTATTATTCCCAAAGTGAATACATTGAGAAATACATATATGTAGGTATTAAACAAGTAAAAAGAAAGATCCAACTAATAAGCATGTTGGCCAAGCCAATCTACATTCTCTTCATATTCCCTAAAAATTTATTTTGCGGGTCCAGTCGACAATTTATAAGTTTTATGTGAAGACTAAAGAGCATCTGCAAAAGAAACAGAAATCTAAAGTATCTGTCATTATTCCTTCATTCCTTTGTAGCTGTTTTACTTCTTCTCTCTATTTGGCCAAGGGGTAGTAGCAATCCATCAGAAACATGTTTTAGTTGGCATTGGCTGTTCTTCATTCCTGCATCGTTATTAATTTCAATGAGTCTGTGAACAACAATGTGATTGTCGCAATTAAATAAATGGTTTTTTACTCAGAAGTCACAAACCTCAAACGAAACGGCCGAGTCTAGCTCTATTCGGTTAAGCCGAACCGTCCCAAGAATATACTCTGGCAAGTCTGTTTCCTCCTTTCCCTGCATTTGCATTTGGTAGTTGAATATTCAAATTAATGATCACATTCAAAAGATGTTCATTCGAAAAGCGAGAACACTCCTCTTTCAAAGTCTGATAATGCCTAGAAGCAAACTAACCTCAATCAAGATGGCGAGATCAACAATGAGGCTTGTGACATAACCAAGGACCAGACCAATAACGCTCCTCGCAACAGCCGATGATCCAATATCTACATCAATCTGCAACACCATAATTTCATGATACATGTAATATCAAAAATTACAAGTAAAATACATTGGAAAATACAATTTTCAGATAATGTCATTGCGATCAGAGAATAGAGAGAGCAAAAAAAAAACTAATATACCTCCAGAAAGTTATCCTTCCTCAGGTACTTGCAGGTTACAGCTTTACCAAGCAAGCAGGCTTTTGTTCCAACAGCCCGCTTGACCATCCAATATCCCTGTATTCACCATGACTATTGTTAACATGTAATAAAAAATTACTATATTTTGGAGACAACTAGAAGAGCAGAGTTTCCTTACTTGAACAATACTTGGAATCAGCTTAAATCTTGCGTCGCGGTAACTGTCACTTCCATTTACAAATTTCCCCAGAGAGGAAGACTCGCTTACAGGTCGATCCGCAGCATAGTACATGACCAAACAATAGTTTGGCTTTGCTGGTACCTGAGAAATGGAAACATTAAAAAAACATTTTGACTTCTTCCAGATACAAATCTAACGCATAATTACCAAAATATTTCAGAGTTGGATAGAATTTAGGTTTGACAAAATTATTGGTGATGCTAGTTTGTACTATCATAATCCTAAAATACTAGAAACTATTAGTTATATACATTATGTAAGGCACATTATCTATCACTTACGAGTAAACAAACGAACAAGAGATTTAGCGAAACAATCTTCATTAAAAGCTCAGAAATTTGTATTATACTTATATGGGCAGATATACTTTCTAACTAAACACTAGGGCTTGCTTATTCGAACAAACTTTTGCGAAAAGAATGACAGATATATATATATATATATATATATATATATATATATATATATAATTTATGTTGCAGATAGTATTCACACCTGAAGATTGATGACTAGGATGAACGGCAGCTTTTTCCCAGGTTCTGACTACAAATGAGAAAACTTCAAAATCAGACTCCTTCAACCACGGGAGAGTATATACACAAAGTTTGTTTGTTTCTTCTTTTTCCAACACACATTAACTACTTGTTAGCTAAAAGAGTATCAGCAGTCTTAGCCAAAAGAGGAAAAAAATGAAGAAACTATTTAATAATGAATGAGCATGGCACAGTGCCTCATACGATAAGATTCATCATCTTTACACTTCATAAAAAAATTGAGGTACCTGGACAAGACATTTCGGATGCAGAGCGATGTTGTCCACAGCATTATCAACTTTAAGCCAATCCACTGATACAAGGGTCAGAAGGGGCTCCCCACCCATCACCTTAAATTTTTTCATACATTTTATTAAATTTTGCACGCAGTTTTAACATAGAGGGAACACTCGTTGAAGGCACTTTGTTAGACAATCCAATTATAGAGCTCAATTTCTAAGAATCAGATATCAATTTGGAAAATAGATACATGCAATAGTAACCAAAGTTGAGAGTGATAACATGGTTGGGTTAGGGATGACCTGAGCGCAGTGGGATCTACGGAACATCAACTGTAAACATATTGAGGACGATGTAAACAAAATTAAGTTACCTTTGCATTATCTTTTAGGTAGGTCTTTCCTCTGATCATAAACCCCATGCCACTAGGAGAATTCCAGCAATTTGAGTCCTTATCACCAGTTCCTTTGCGCAGGGATCCTTGGAACTGACTTGGATCGATATTCACCGGATCAACACTAGAGTCTAATACATTACTTGCGCCTGGAGCTGGTATCAAGGTGGAGCTGATTTATTAATAATACACGCTAAAATATTTTTTTTAAAAGTAGAGTACTCTTAAATTCAAATATGTGACACAACTTGTGAAGCCATTGGTAAGATTAATGGACTAGAAAAAAAAAAGTCAAGAGAGAACCTTTAGGCCGCTTCAAAGATAGGCTAGCGATTGCCCACGAAACATTCTTGAGTTTAACTTTTATCTCCTATTGTTTTACATGGAAACAACAGATTAATAACTTCGCAAACAAGTTTCTCACCCCATGGGCTGTACAAAGATACTTGATAGAAACTTTAGACATTAGATAATGTGTGGTATTTGCTCTCACTATTTCCTGATTTAGGAAATTATTTCAAAGTTCCATTTCCTTATGTCCTTTCCCTAGAGTGCTTTGCTTTTACATATAAGGAAGAGCTTTTTGGTTTTTCTCTATTCTTGATTATTTACTCTACAAATGTGAATACGATATTATATATTGACGATAAGGAAGCAACAACAAGTTACCTTTTTGTCCTGCTCCTCATCATCTTCATCACTTTCCTCGCTTTCCTCCTCATCAGATGATGAGTCAGTGGCATCATAAAACTGCTCCTCCATTTCCTCATCTACATATTCACCATTCGGAACATCTGGTAACTTGGACTGGACAACCGTGGCGGAAGTTTCATACTTGAAGGCCGGGTTTGCTCCTATGTACTCCTTTAAACCTGATATACCATTCAAAAGAAATTGAAACAAAAACCGCGTGGACTTGAGACATCTCTAATGTAGATTAGAGATCAGAATTTACTACAAACAGCGTGCCAACTAAATTGTATCAAATCCTATAAAAAAGCTTCCCATTTTTTACAACAGAGAAACATGATATTTTACTTTTATTCCAAACATGTGCGGATTGTGATTGCTAATCTATATCATAGCACTGATAAATGTTCGGATGTGGGCGCATGCGTCTCTATCCCTCTAATTATTACTGATACCAAAAAAAAAATCACATCTCGAATTCCTACTCATTTTTTAGTGTTCATACTCTAAAATAGGATCGGGCAGAAGATAAAGCATGCATCTAACCTGCTACTTGGAGGAGTAATGCATATGGAACAGTCTTTTCAAACTTTGAGTAGCTAGTTCTCTTCCATTTGCACCAACGTTTAGAGTGGATTTCTAGCATGTGTGTGACAAGACAACTTGGAGGTTCTGCATCCGATCGCTTTCTTAAGTTTTTGATTTCCCATGTAGATGCTGCAATCAACAGGAACGAACAGAGATCTAAGTTCTTAAAATCAGAGGAAAATTGCCTTTCGAGGCGTTTTGTAAGTCCACGGTAAGAATGCATATTATCTGATCCAGTGAGAAAGAAGAAATTCAACATATACAAAGAAAAAATTCAAAATGGAATAGAACAGTAGAATAAAACACTAAAGCAGCATCCCACGTGATACGGTTTATAAGCCAACAAGATAGCTCAGGAGCCTACAAGTCAGTTCTAGATTTTATGAGCATTATAGAACTTGGTCTCCAAACCAGCAGAACTCAACATTATGGCAGAGATGGAAGGGCAAGTAATCTTAAGAAACTGAGTAAGTACTCACAAGAACCAAGAACCTCTGGCTATCGAAGTACACTTGGGAAGAGAATGTCGTTTTTTTTGGACAAAGGGTAGAGAATGTCTTAACATGGAGAATTTACCTTTACTGCATTGCCACCAGACATGCAGCAGAGCGTAAAAGGTAAATGCTACAGATAGAAAGGTTAACACAAGAAAATATCTTACGAGTTATATCTGTACGTCGATATCCAGATTTTGGAGGCCGTTTCTTATGCACTGCTGGAAACTGTAAGATAGCTGCATACGAAAATACAGAATGAGATATTGATAGCTGTTTTCAAAAGAATGGTAATGAATTAAAATACACTTTAGGTAGCATGAGTACCAAAAAAAAAACCCACCAAAACTAATATCAGTGTAAAGAATAACTATGATTTCTAGACGGCAGTGGTGAGCTAACGGATATCCTATAACATCTTCGTAAAGTTCAGATTTTAGATGTAGGTTTCTTTAGCTTATTTACATGATTAACTGATAATATCCTTACAGCTCATAGAGAAATAAATAAAAATAAAAAATGGATTCTCTTTTTTCATTACTATTCTCTGTTTCAGTAGCATTTGATCTTGCAACCTATGAATATAGTTCATAGCTGGATATTCACGTTATGTATTTAGTTTAGCAACGAATAACACCAGCCTACAAAATTCGAGCTAGTATAATACACGTGACAATTCAACGTGTCTTTATACGACACAGCTACTGCCCAGACAATTCACTAGCCAACCAGTGACAGGGCTTAAATCAATATCCACTTTTTTGCATAGGCGATGCAGACAATCAGACAGATATCAGAAAGCATTATTTAGAAGAGTATTGTTCGCTACTTACTATATGTCCCATCTTGCCCACGAACCCACTGTCTAGAGAAGATGAAATCTCTCTTCGATTGCCATCTGCAGATATACTATTTAATTTAAGTGTAAAGCAATCCATTGAATTAAGTGATACATGCAAAAGATGTACAACATGTCCAAACTGGAGAAAACACAGATGTGATAGATACATACATCCTTCTCACTAAAGATACTTTCAGTTGAAGAACATACCGTGAAAGATACTTAGGATCAGATACGCAGTAAACAACATCATAGTGGCCCTCGTATGAGTCTATCAATTCCGAATCACCTGTTACTGTATCCCACCTGTGTGGATAATTAGAAAGATCTAAGTAACAAATGATATCTATAATTTCAAGAAAATGATCTTACTCGTATCTTTGGTGCTTGTCAAGCTTCAAAATCACTTCGAACACAGCATCCGCACTAGCTTCAACTACGGCAACTGCTTTCACAAGAACTCCTCTACCAGCCTACAGAAGAAATCATTTGACACAATCTGAGAAGCATTCTACGCATTCAACCAGTCACTGAATACAACCAATTATAATCAGTCATCTGAGAAACATTCTATCCAGTGCACTACAAGTTGCAATTATTCTGAAGCCATAGGTTTTGGCGTTGAAAATACTTAGTTATAAGATGTAAGTTCAACTTGTGGCCATGCTAATAAGATTAAATATTACAAGACTGCAAATATTCTAATGAAAACAGATATAAGGCTGTTCAGTTTTCAGTCCTCTCGGAATAAATTAAAGTTATTTCTGAATGACAAAATACTCAAAAGACTCCAAGACCTAGCAAGTTTGGACAATCATTCAACAATTGACTTTTCTCAATAATGACAAACAAGGGAAAGAAGTCACTGAGAGCTAACTTGCAAAGGGCATTATGCCCATTCATGAACAAGCTATAAATCAATACGGCAGTTGGCCACTATGGGCTTCTAACAGAAAACCAGTTTTCAAATCTTATATCCAAGGAAGCCCACTCCTCACTCATTCTAAATGGGTTGCATGGAATTTAAGTGTATGCGAATTGCGACGGACTTAACCCATACTACGTCCAAAACACTCTCCACAGGAAAGTACTAAAAGAGTGCCAATGACTTCGTTTATAACCCATCGACCAATCACTTAGTTGGAGATATATTCTCTGAATAAAAGTAACTATACCTTAAAGTTAGCCACATCTTCAAAAATCCTAACACCTGCAAACAATATACAGAAAAATAAATAAGTGAAGGTTATGTATCAAAGAGCAAAGAAACCGAAAGAACAATCTCAATGTTTGTAGGTCTTATAGTATCTTGCAACATAACCTTCTGAGTCATAGAAGAGATGAAAAATTTCCAACCAAAAAGTTTATAGATGAAAAGTGGGGACATTCTAGTTGACCCATTACGTTTCAGTACATAAATCTTTTGTAAATGTGCAGTTTGTGAGATATCAAAACTCTACAGTTTACCGCAAAGCATACCATTGATTGTACGGACACATTTCCATTCATGTGCCTCGATTGCATCTCCATTGTCTCCTCCCTCGTAGAAACCATCACTCCTGACATCATTGACTAAGGAAGAGGACTGCCTCAATAGAGTCTCGGGACCTGTAATTCAAGAACATAAGCACACTTTTTTTTTTTTGCAAGAAAAGTCAACTTCCATGTGAAAGACATGTCTTGAAACATGAATAAAAACTAGATAAAACCTTAAGAAACCAAATTGAATTATATTAGGGAACTGGATAGGGTTTAAACATAACTATGGAACTCAGAACAATCAATGCAATAAAGTCAAGAGCGATAGGACTATAACAATAGTTTCACTTATATACAGGAGAAATGAAATGAAAGCTAAGCGAGTCCATAAACTTGAAATGAAATGCACCATATTACCTTGCCCAATTCGGATAAGCTTTTTTAACCCATAAGCATAACGCCGTACTCTAGGTCGATGTCCATCCAGATTGATGCTTCAAAAGAAAATAGAGTGTGATTCAGAAATTGTAGACTAACAGTAGACTTCTACTATACGAAAATGTTTTGAGCTGTTAAGAACGAAGTGTATAACATCGTAGTGTAATGCTTTTTTGGGTCTTAACAGTGTTATGCGTTTTCCATTGGAAAGAGCCTCATATTCTCCAACAAAAACACATTTCGACCACCGAAACAGAAACTACTTAGTTCTGACAAATATCATGTAAGGCACTAATAATATGATAATTAGATCATACTTGGCGTCCATGCTTAATTTTGTTCTTGTGCTTCCACCTACCGATAGTGCATATTCAGCCTTCCAAAACCGAATAAAAAAGCAGTAATCAGAATATAAAAAAAAAAACAAAAATTAATAGATAAATGTTCGAATAAAAACAATCAAAATGAAAGTTGAAGAAAGTAGCCAATTATATGATATATATAAACTACAAAACTTCAAAATACATTACATGATGCAATAAAACTTGAGCTCAGTCTCCTTTGTACCTGTTGTTTTGCTTCGTCAAAAGCCTCAATCCATTTCTGGGCTTCTCCAGCGGTAGCACAAGCAATCTGAAGTATATTTTACAGGAAAAAAAAGTTAACGGATACAACTGAGTTAGGCAAACATACTTACAGAGATACATTCTAACTTTATATTCTGAAATGAACTTTCAAGACATTTACACTACAAATTAACTGTTTGGTTCATCCGAGTGGGCAAAAAATACACACTAAAACCATATGCCTTCTAAAAAAAACCACAAGTCTCAGGCAAGCTAGTCTGGTGCACATTTCCAAAGAAAAAAGATTCAGATACCCCAGACACCAAAAGTTCTGCCAAGACAAGGCCATTGCAAAGAGGAAATTTTAACTTACTTCTCCCTTTTTTGACTCATCCAACCGGTTATAGAACCTTATGACATACACGTCCTACAAGACACAGGAGAAAATAAAAATTAGAAAGTTTACTTGTGTCATTTACTCTCATACTTCCATTCATCAGAGCACACAATCAATATATATAATAGGGAAACGAAAAAGGGAATTACAGATCTGTATTAAACAGAGACTGCAAATAAATATAGAAGCAGAGATTGAAAAAGTATTACCCCTTGATTCACTTTGCGACGTCCTAGCTCTTCAACCATCATTGTAGGCCCTATGACACCACGCCTTATAGGTTTCTAAACAAACAAAAAAAGACAAATATTGATATAATAGAATACCAAAACACATCTAGTTGGTATATCCATTTCAAATTGCATAAACAAAAAAAAACGATAGTGAACTAAACAAACGTTGCGTTCCATCATAAATGCCCCCAATGAATTCAATGATTAGCATTATTAATATATCAAAAATTCAAAACCATGAGACACTTAGCCAAAAGTCAATTCCATAAAATAAAATAACAAGAGCACAACCCAAGAAAACAAGGTCTCAACATTTTCTCTATCTGTCTCCACAAAAATTATAAGATAATGAACATCCAGCTTACATTCAGCTAAGAATCTGAATATATAATCACGCCATATATTATCAACTACAGGCTGGTATCAACTCTACACCATAGAGTGAGACTAATAAGCATATAACTCTTTGAAAGTGCGACACAGTTCCAAAACAAAAACTAAGCATAATCCTAACAGTCAACAAAGAGAAAAGCATAACCTGAATGAAAATATAATATAATTAACATAACTCAGCTCAGAATCTGAATCTGAATTTAAATATCACACATAAATTTTTTGTTTTTTTTATTATACAGGGGTATTCTAGCGCTTATGTGTTGGTCCCCTGTCCCTGGCAATGCTGAATTATTAATTCCCCAGTGGCCAGCGAGAGTCGAAACTGCGGGGACCATATCAGGGTTATCCCTCAAGTACCACTAGCCCAACTAACGCTGGTTCACACATAAATGATCAACTACATGGTGGTATCAACTCTCTACACCATACAGTGAGACAAACCTACACAATACTAAATCAAGAAACTAAGCATAATCCTAACAACCAAGAAAAGCATAAGCTGAAAAGCACTAGAGTAGTCAGTACAATTGAATCTTCTATTAATTTCTTTTAATTGAGATTTAGTTTCCTAACAATTTAGAACAACAAAAGCACAAATCTAACGAAATAAAGGAAACAATTAAAAATATATATATATAACAAGAAAAGGAGGAGGAAGAAGCAATATACATACAATGTCAGGAGACTCGTGAGGATCTCTTTTGTACATTTCGACGTATTTGCCTCTAATGAAAAGGAAACGGAGATGACAGTACTCATGACCGATCTTATTCGCACCTAAATGATACACCCAACCGAAATACTCAAACGTTCCTCCTCCTTCTCCTCCGCTACTACGGCTGCTGCTTCCACTATCATTACGATCTCCGATTCTTCCCAGATTCCCGGATACTGCTTTCTTCTCCGATCCGTCGGTGGCAACAGCTTTCTTCGATCCTGGCGATGACATCGCCTTATCCATGGATTCGAATCAAACGCTAAGATCAAATTACTGAGAATCTATTTTCCTCTTCTTTTTCTCATTCTTTGCTCAATTATGGAGGTTGGTTGAGTTCAGATTTTCATTGATTCCTGTCGTACTATACGATAAAAGTAATGTTAACTCCAATCAAAATCGGCCACGTCATCTAAATATTTATGTTTTTNTTTTTTTTTTTGACAACAATCTCTCAATCAAAATCTAAGAAAATTCGTCAATCCAAACTGGTAAAGTTGAATCAACATAGGTCATCGCTGTAGGATGGACTCGAGCACTCCGTGCCAATTTATCCGCCTTTTGATTTTGTGCGC